>LD362518.1:103575-175505 GCA_001465055.1 Ptychodera flava
AAAGTGGCAGAAAACCCGGCTGATTCTCGGACTGATCTTTCATGGTAAGAAAGACAGTGATAATTTTGAGGTAAGTTATGTGCGTCCTCGATATTACACAAAGAAATTGGTGTTCCAGTGAGATTGACAAGTTGGCGGCACGTTGTTGTCCATCTCTCGGTGTTAATGTACAAAATACTTGGTAGAGTCATCAGCATCGCAAAGTAACACCATTTAATAAGTCTGCCCTTCAGGAAGAAACAATCCTAATGCACTCAACAGATATGGTTTTCATTTCTTGACAATATGCATACTTACCGTAAGTACGATGACCTACATCAATAGTAACATAAGAATAGTTGAAGCGGTTTGATTCTCGAGTTGTACATACACTCCTGGGATGTATTTATGATAACGTTATGAACTGGTTGATTGATGTTGCATATTTGATCGACTCTTTCCACATCGAATGAGATGAGTCGTACCTGATAGAAACTTAACAGGTGTGAAGACCATGACGATACGCTATGTTAATATGTAAATGCGCGCTGGGCAGGGGCTTTTCTGCATGTAAAGTACATATCTCATCTCACTAACACAAACCAAAATTCAACAATCCAAAATTATACAGTTGAGTTTGTGTCGTATACCGGATTGTTATGCAAGAATGACACAAATTTGCAATGCCAAAAAATGCCTTGTTTATTTTTCATCCATCGGCGATGAAAATACAGGTCAAGGTACAGCCTGCCGTAGTGTTCTGAGTAACGTATCCTGCGTATACCATACAGCTGAAAAGTTCTAGGAGTAACGTACGCTTTGTATACCCTAGCGCGCACTGCATCATGGTACCTGTAAAAGAACTATTGTACGGGAACGATAAATGATGTAGATGGCGTATTGCGTTTGTCACAGCAAATCCGTAGAGTAATGCTTTTGGATGCATTAATAAAGATACGTCTGATAAAGTTGGTATTGATTAACGATACACTGTGAAGCACTCAGTTAAATATGCCGCAGTGAAAAATACATTTTACATTTTCCGCTATCTGTCCAAAGAGACGTATGTCAAGTGATTCACATTAACGTTAGTGAAAACACTCTGTACTCAAAACTCCTGAAATAATCGTCTCATTCGCTAAACCATATGGCAGTTAAACGTCATCTCGACGAAGTATTTATCATGAATGGCGCCCTTTGACAAGCACATCACTTCAGCTTGGCGCATTTTGCCTGGTATCCTTAAGGTAAGTCTTTCAGTATGAGTCCTTGTACTTCTTTTAAAATCGTCAGGGCAGATTCTTAGGCGCAAAAACTGGCGAACTGTGCAAATTTACATGCCCACAAGAGGAATTTATTTAGCAGAAGTACAAATCGAAGTGACACCGAAATTTGGCGCTGTTAATACAATGTTTAATGAATATACATACATAAAGGCTTAAAGAAAATAAGTGCGTCTCTTTTCTACTTCCTTGATATGATGATAATCCTTCATATTAGTGGAAGAAACTATGTTGACCCATTACAAAATATATGGAATAAATTAAGCATCAGTTTACCGTTATCTCTCTCTCTCTCTCTCTCTCTCTCTCTCTCTCTCTCTCTCTGAGATATCCGGATTGATGAACGCCAACTCATGTGTCTCATGTTATTGCACTGATTGACATGACACATGTTAATACTATCATCTGGACTTTGAGTTTCCATTGTTTACTCTCCGCTCGATACACCTCAAGCTCTATATAAACTATTTTATCAATGTGTACTCTGAACTTTGACATTTACTGTTTGCACTTCTACTGAGTTCCTATAATAATATCGTCCCAGTTATTTCAACCATACGCTATACGAAACATGGCAGCCAAAGAGTTGCAATCACAAGAGGATATTGACGAGAATTTCCTCCTATGTGGAATCTGTTCAGAGCGCTACAAGAATGCCAAAATTCTACTTTGCCTACACAGCTTCTGTGAGCAGTGTCTGGTTCAGCTGGCTGATAATAATGGCAGTATAACCTGTCCTGTGTGTCGTCGATCACAGGAACTACCCAGCGATGGCGTAGCAGGAATTTCAGACAATGTCTTTTTGAAAGATATCGTCGAGATGTACACAAAGCAGGAGAGTGATACGAAGGCAATGTGTGAAGCCTGTGAAGAAGGGGAGGCGACCAAGCACTGCATTGATTGCTCCTTTGATGTTTGCAATACCTGTGCAAAGGCTCACGCCAAAATTCGATCAACCCAGTCGCATCGCCTCGTTACCCTCGACGAATATTTCACAGCCAAAGCAGATGACCCATCCGCCATTCAACCAGCCGTTTACTGCGAAATACACCCCGACCACAGACTTGAATTCTACTGCTGTACCTGCGATCAGGTAATTTGCTCTAAATGCGCTGCTTTGGACCATTTGAAACCAGCGCACCAGTACATGCCTGTAGAAGATGCTTCGAAGGACTTTACTGGCCATATGTCCAGTGTACTTGACAAAGTGAAAATGAAAGAATTTGAGATACAAGACAGTAAAACGTCTATTAGTAAGATATTAGAGTCTCTGGACCGTTGCTATCAGAAAGAGGAGCAGAACGTGAACGAGCATATTCACCGTACCATTGAAGATGTGACCCGTCTAATACAGGAAAATGGGAAGGACCTTCTGGCGGAGTTGAAAGGTCAATACGAGAGAAGGAAAACTGAATTAACAGCACAACTTAAAGGACTTGACATTTCTGAAGACGACTTCACAGGTGCCCGTGAGTATGTTGAGAAGTTGGTGAATTATGGGAACGCTTTGCAGTTGATGTCCGTGAAGACACGCATATCTGATCAAACGGAGACTCTTCTGAGAGTGAAAACGCGGGTAGATCCTGTGGCAGACGACTACATGGCCTTTCAAGCTTTCGATGACTTCTGTAGAGATAAGAGAATAGGGACGATAAGATTTCAAAAACCTGTTTCTGAGCAGACAGCTGTTTTCCAGTCAGCAAAAGGTGCCATATATGTAAGTCCCGTGGAAACACGACACGCGACACAGAATTTAAAGCTGATTGCGCAAGCCAAATACTTACCAAGCCTCAAAGCATCCAATCGTAGCACATTGACAATGGATGCTGCAGAAGACACAAGCGGCAATGAACATCAGTGTGTAAGCTGCTCTAACTCCCGTTCGTACGATGATCAACGTGCACGGACGGTTTCTTTACGCAAGAAAACAGGTCATTGGTCAGAATATCGGAACGCAACTTCACGACAACAATGCGTACGCAGGTTTGGTGAGCCGGGTTCCGCGAAAGGTCAATTAAGCAGCATCTCGGGGATAGCAGTGATGAGGAATGGCAATGCGTTGGTTTGTGAATACAGCAACAAAAGATTACAATCATTCACCGTTGGCGGAAAGCATAGTAAGCTATTTCAGTTTTCGAATGTCGATAATTTTTGTCCCTGGGATGCGACCGTGTCATCCAACGGTAGAATCTTCTGTACAGATGACGGGAGTAAGAAGGTATTTGTCATCGATGAGAAAGGCAGGCTCATCAATCGTTCTGGCGAAGGGAAAATTCTCAGCCCGTACGGAATAGCCATAAGTCCTGACAGTGGAGTGTTGTATGTTGTGGATCATACAGCTCACTGTGTTCACATTTATGACCAAGATGGGAACCACATCCAGTCGTTTGGCAATCTGTCAAGTGAGGCAGGCCAGCTGAGTTATCCTACATTCGTCTGCGTCGACAACTACGGCAACGTGTACGTGTCAGACAGTAGTAACGATCGCGTCTGTGTCTTCGATGGTGATGGTACCTTTCTTTACACATTCGGTTCTTACGATTGCGGAAGAAGTCAGCTTCGTGATCCCCTGGGCGTGGCTGTGGACAATCACAGTCGCGTATACGTAGCGGAATATAACAACAACATATTGCTGCAGTTCACACGCGACGGGAAATTCCTCAGTCGTATCGATGATCCAACAGTCGGTCTGAAATATCCTACCGGCGTCTGTGTCACCAATGATGACTTACTCATGGTGTCCGATTGTGGTAATAGCTGTGTCAGAGTTTTCGCTCTGTAAATATTCCACGACCATATCACGTTTTATCAGAGAGTACACGTACATTCGAGAAAGAAAGAAGATAGAATGAGGAGAAAAAATTGTAAAGATGACAGCCCTGTCTTTATGTGAATACTGTTCATTAATTTCTGGATCAACAAGTAGATAAAACATGGATATGAAAATCCTAAGGGAACGAGCACAATTAACGGCAGGGGGCTGGAAGAGAAAATATGCGGTGCATATATTTTTTACAGGCCCCCCTAACACCAGCAAAACTTTTAGTGGCCTCCCATCATCGGCAACAAAATTTTTGTGCCCCTCCCCCCAAAAAAAGAAAGATTACATAGGTACAAAGTTGTACACATATATATAATCCTTATAACTTTTAATATATGCTTTAGTGAAAACAACATTCTTGCATTCTTGAAATAAATAATAAACAAATAAATATATAAATAATAAACAAACAAAATAACATATGTTCAAGCTTTACTACTTGTAACACCTACAGCTACTTTTCAGTATTGTGTTGTGCTATTTTAATCTCAAAGACATGACCACTGTGATTTCAATGCACTTTCCACAACCCAGTGTCTGCCTTTCTATGACTACCCAAGATATTCAATGTTACTCCACTGTAATGACAGTCTGCCATTGGAATAGTCCTTCATGGGCTAACTATAAAAGACCCATTAAAGTCATGTTTTCTCTTTTTTTCAGTATTTTTTTTCCTGTGTGTCCACTACGTATTCTAGTTCTTCCTATAGCATGATGAAATAACCAGTTTCAACCTAGCCTCTGTATCATTACCAAACATTATTATTGTTGACAAATGAAGTCGATTTTCAATAATAATTAATATTGCTCATTTTACACATAACAACTGCATTGTGAGGTTTAAGACTTGGTATTTCATCATGCTACAAGAAGTTTAACAAGGAACTCCTGCTTCAACAGGGAACAAAAATGCTGAAAATATTCTCTGTCTGTCATGGTGTAAAAGATTTTGGTGGCCCACCCCTTACTTTCCCTGGAATTTTCATGGCCCACCCCAAGAACACTCATTTTTTTTCGTGGCCCCCCATTTTCTCTTCCGGCCCCCCCCTGCCGTTAATTGTGCTCGGTCCCTTACAGGTAGTTTATCCCAAACTTTTCTAACATTGCGGCCCTACTGAATGATTTTATATGGAAATAGCCCAGTCAATGTACAATGGACTCACAGCTCTGAGGATGCTTTCAAGAAGCTGAAAGCTGTTTTAGCTTCATCACGAGTTCTGGCAGTTAAAGACTATAATAAGCCATTTGTAATGCAGACAAACGCACTTGACCATGGAATTGATGCAGTTTTGTGTTAGTTTGATTTACAAAGGAGAGAAACATCCGGTCCGGTATATTAGCTGAAACCTTGAGTCCTTACTTGTATGGGAGGGACTTTACAGTTTAAACAGATCACAATCCGTTGGTTTGGTTGGACAAAATGTGCAGGAAAAATGGTAGGGTTGGAGTTTGATACTGCAAGAGCATCAATTTAAAATTGAGTATAAAAATGGCAGTGAAAACTAATGCAGACGCATTTTAGCGAATGTGGAGCTCGGAAGTACGGTAGTGTGTGAAGGTGTAGGAATGATGTAGTAAAAGGGCTGTAGTGACCTGATGTACAAGGTATTTGCATTATCGATTACAAATAAGGTTGCCGCAAAAGATACCGCGCTGAACGTTTCATTCTTAATTTAGAAATAGAATGCTAACAGAGCAAATTCAAGATCGAAAATGGTCCAAGTTTAATGTAAATCATCAAGTGAGCCGATGAGATCATGAAATTTACCCATATTTCGACTTTCATTCTACAATTTCAGGGTGACAAATGAGTTGGCCGAATAATGTCACGGATTCTAACGGTGCGAACTGAGAAACGCCCACTTTCACCCTTAACAGGCAAATTCGGTAGATTATTATACAATTTCAGGATAAAGCGACAAAACTTATTTTGAACTACTTTCATTTGTTTCCTAGCATGAAATCCCCTCACTTCACTCCCATACATCATGATTGGTAAGCCGATGTCAATTGAACTGAATTTACAAAGTGTTTTCAAATATTAAATAAAGCTTTTGTAGCTTGCATGAATTGCTAATTGACTTTGAGTTTTTCAACAAACCTGAGCTTGAGAGTAACACACTAAGGTAATTATATATGGAGACCACCTCAATTTTGTTACCATCTATGAACCATTTTTCACAAGATTTCATGCTGCCTGATTGTCTAAATACAACAATTTTGGATTTCGAAGCATTAACTTTCAGCTTCCATTTACTAGCGCAGTGTGATAAGTTGTTCAATAACCTTTTTAAATCTATTTGATGTTGAGCTGAAAGAGTTAGGTCATCATCAAAAAGCAAAAAGAAAAGTTTAACGGTAGCTATATGGATCCCTGCAAAATCATGTTCAAGAGCTTCACCCAAATCCTTAATAAACAGAGTAAACATACGGGGAGAGAGGATATTACCTTGTTGTACACAGAGCTGGCATTTAAACAAATCTGACAACCCAAAGATGGTTCGAACACATGCAGTTACATTTGCATACATAGAACACAGCACAGAAAAACTAAATTTTTAATGGTTAATCCGATAAAGGCACAGTGCAAACTCCCTCTCAGAGCTATGTATTTGTGTATAATTATGTATTTAAAATAAAAATCTTGTCTTCTGTTGAATATTTCTTCCGAAAACCTGCTTCCTCCTCAATAAGCAGATAACGGGTATTTTACCAGACAAGTAATTTCTGATAAATAATGTCACTGAAAAGTTTGTTTATCGTTGTTTATCTTGTCTTTGGACCTTTCTTATGCAGTGGGATGATCAAACCTTGAACCCACTGTTTGGAGATATATTATCTATACCATATTTATACATCAACGAAATTTATTTTTTCGCAGGGGCTGAGATTTTAAACCTATAATTTTGAATCACACGGATGGCAGTGGATAACGTAGTCTACCCATCCCCTTGGTAAAAACTTAGGTCACTTTTGCCCACATATTATGACCGAAATGTGGCGTATTTGGTAGAAACATTGTTAGATGGATATTCATTGATTAATGAAGCATGAAAATGTGTAGAAAATTATTCCTCTGTTAGTGCTTTGCATGCTTTCTGCAGAGCTCTCCTTCTTTATTCAAATAAGATCAATATCGCCCACAAATTTCCGAGGCTCATATTGCAACCCAAACACCCTGCCGAGACCAAAGAGCCGTCGACAGTAGCTTGGCCATTTAGGAATACAATGTTACAGTCTCTTGATCTGCAGTGTCAGAATTGACTTCGGCTCGTAGCCGTTTACCTACTTTTCCTAGATACGTCACAATCGCCGAAACCGAAAGTCATTGTTAAAAATTGTCAGAATTTACGTTACTGCAGACATTTTCAGGCTAATACTTCAGGCGTTGAGTCTATAACCTGAAGGAAGGGACCCGTTCACGAACGGTCAACTGTCGCCATAGTGCACAGCTTTGGTGCAAACATAATGTTAATGCTAGTCATTTTCTCCAAGTAAATCCTCTTTCTTGGCAGGTCGGTTTGTTGGTCACATTGCATGGGTATCTGGTAGCAAGTTTTCTTTGATAAAGAAAGGCAAGGCGATCTCTCTAAATTAAGAAAAAACACGTCACCTTAAATCAGCACGGCATTTGTCAAATATTCGACACCTATCAACGCTGATAATTAGTCAACATGTTATATGCTTGGCAGGTAGGCCGTACTGACAGGTATACGGGCACATATATTTATACTCACAGATAAAGATAGACATGGAAAATTCCTATAACCTTCACGGAATGCAATCAAACTTCTCTAGGTGAATAGTCGCTGTTCAAACACATTGCCTTGCATGTCTGCACAATTAGTACGCCAATTCTGTTTGATTTTGGTATTATAGATGTCAACGTGATTCACACATTCAAACCGGGTTAGCATATTCACTAACTCTGAAATACATGGCGAGTTAGAATCGGCGAAGTTGTGAATGAAAAGACCATGCCGAACCATATTTAACAATGTGATATAATGAGAACTTTTGTACCGACTTATTTCCATTTTTACGTTAGCCAACTGTCGCGAAAATTGGATGACAAACTTTCTGTTTTTGAGTCTTGTGTTGAGTTTAAATGTGACTATCCGCACATACAGTGCCGTTTAGCAAACTGGATAAAGTGCTAGTCCATATTTGTATAATTATTTTTCCACGCCATGTTCAGCCTATACATTGATGGTGATGAGAGATGTTATGTTTACAATCTGACGTGCTTTGTGGTTCAGATCTATGTCTGCAATTTCTACAACCAAATCAAGCAGCATTTCAAATTAAAATTATTAACAAAACTAATCTTGATGATTATAATTGGTCATGTTTTATTGAAAATAAGGTGATTTCACTGCAGAATTAAAACTTTACCCTGGCACAAACTCTGTAACCTCAACAGACCCCAAGTTTAGTGCAAGAGAACCTTTTGCCCTGCCAAGGTTTGCTCAGCCTTACCTGTAGTAAATATTGCCACCCTCTTCGAGTTTTCAAAGTTTATTGATTATAGTTTTGACACTGAGAGGCCATGTTTTAATCAGCTTGGAAATTTGACTTTGTTGATGTCGGATGGTGCATTTGTCATTTGTTATCATATTTACGACTCCAAAGGAGTGGGAACAAATAACCGTAAAACAAAGCAGTATATGTGCTTCTTCGAGGTACATGAGTACATGATGGCCAAAGAGAACAGCATAAGTGACAAACTTGATATCGTTGTTATGCTTTCCCTTTCAGGACTGACTATCTGTTTAAAGAATTAATAGCCAGTATTTTTTAATACACACCTGCAGATTTACTCTTTAGTTTGCACAGCTATAGACTGACACTAATTTTCCAGTCAAACTTTTCTCGCAAATTTTTGTGGCCTGTAAGGCTTTCAACTTTTAAAAGTGCACCTACTGATCATCTTTATGTTTACGGTGCCTGACAATGTTATTTTCTACACACTTTCAGTGAAGCTGCACGAAAAGCATTATTTTGGGGGCTATCTTCCTGTTTTGATCAGCCCTGCAGCAAAAAATTATCCTCCATCCGTCCACTTAGTTAACTAGTATTTTTGAAAATCTTTCGTAAAAAGTGAAATCATACTTTGCTGATTGTATTTTGCGGATGTTTACGTGATCGGCACCTTCTTCTACATATATTCGCTTCGAAAATAGTCAACTGAAGTTTCCATAAATTATGAAATCTCTTCCGTACGAAAATTAATAACAATGACATTTTGCTTTGTTATTGGACACAGAAATATTTTTATTTTAAATTATAAGTGAACGCCCATTTTCTGAGACGAAAAGGATGTCATACCGTACGACCCACGCGTTAACCAAATATGGGCATTGAAGCCACGCTTCGTCCTCTGAAACAGTACAAAAAGATACGCCCAGAAATCACGCGACCATTGTATTGTCAACATTTTGTATATATACCTGTTCGTTTAGGAACTGGACAAGATTATTTTCAACCCTCATCACTGATTGCACTAACTCTCGAAGACTCACTTCAAGAGAAAAGAGACCTGTGAAAATGCCTGCGAGAACAATCTACGAAAAGGTAAGTATTATAATGATAAGTGAGACAACTGTTTAGTCTAGCTGATTGGCTGTAGAATATTGGTATATTTGAGATCCTCGTAGAAGGAGAGGAGACGTTTGCCCAAAATTCGGCAAAGGCAGAAGAATGTAGATTTTTAACTCACTATTTATTGCAAAAGAGAATCATTTCATGACTTGCCTTTTACTGCGTAACGCTTTTTAGACGTAGCTTTTTGACGAAACGACTAGAGTCCACAGCCAATCAATATCACTCTATTGCCCATATTGTGTTTCTCTAGAGCAGCATTCAATTTACACCGTTGGTGTTTCTTTATCGTACCCAACAAACAGTTAAATTCTAACCCATCTTCGAAATCGAATTGAAGTTTAGGGTCGTGAGACTAGTTATATATTTACCTCGGCTTCATTTCATTTTCATGACGGGTAGTTTTTTCAATTATGTCAGGTATTTTCTACTTTAAATTCGTTATATTTACGATCACAATATTGTTAAATAATTTTACAATTGCGTCTTAAAAGATGGTTTGAACTTGCCTTTTCAACAGTCATTGTTGCGAGTGAATAGATTCACATTTTTTCAATGGATAGCTGTTTTATCCTTTCAAGTATTTTACGGGTACATAAAACCGATATTAGAATCTGTGATATCTCTCTGCAGGCTGAATTCGATAAAATAATAAATACAACTGACCGAGTCGTGTGTCTTATGGTTTTGTCATGGTGGAATCAAGAGTCCGAGAACTTTATTCCGCAATTCAACGTAAGCTCTTGTTATTGTCGATATCTGTAACCATCACTGATTCAATAATAGTCATATGAAAACAAATTGTGTGATTAATTTCTTTGTCTGGTGTGCTTTACTGTATTTGTCTGTATTCATTTATACTTTTATTACATGCCTCGTATATCGAACGTCGCGCGCTCCATAGGGTTCAATAGTAACTCGTCGATGACGTCGCGGGCCGTATGGTCATCATTGGACTGAAAGTGAACCGGAACTATTTTTAACTTGACAGCTTTTTGACGTAAAATTGTTGAAATTTCATGTTTTGCATAGAAAATCCGTTTTTTGCAGAAGAAAAAATTGATAAACCGCAAAACAGTGGTTTATATATATATCATTGCGCCAGTCGATGATGAAAATCGTTACATTTTTAACGGATTTTCGTCTAAGATGGAAACAAAGCATTTGATTATCATTTGCCAATAAACCTAAATATTTTGAGTGAAAATTGTGTAAGAGAGGCATGTAATAAAAACATAATAGCCAAAACAAGGGACTAGTATGTACCCTCGGGGCACCTACCCTCGGGCACATAGTCCCATGTTTGGGCTATAATATATAATATATTCTAGCAGAGATAAATGTTTATCGTATCTTATGTTACCAAATAGCATCTGAGTAATCAGCACTAGAAGGCGTCATGGCAAAGAAATGTTGTGACACCAGGATATGTTAACGGGATCGATGGTGAGATCAATACCTAGTTAAGAGCAAGTCTCTTTTACACCTCATGGTTTCATTTCGGGTAACGATTGTATTTACAATTTAGGTCGAGTGATCGATTTATAATAAATGTAAAGTATCTTTTTTTTATCAACTTACAGTTACTTGCAGACAAATATCCGAAGCTAACATTCCTGAAAACTGACGTAACGGCAGCTCCGGTTAGTATCATAAGAAAAAATCTTCATGATAAGCATAATAAAAGTAAATATCACTTATTTTCCACTAGTTCTCGGCGAAGCGTTTTTGATATGAAGTTGGGATGTGAAGCTATTGTTGATGAAAGCGACATCAAAAGCATTCAATTTTAGGAAATATTTAATGTGCAAAAAACACTGATGCTTCTAATTTTATTTCTGAGCAAGAACTCAGTAATGTAATTTTGGGTAGACACATAGACAGTCTCACTTCCCCTATACGCGTGCAGTTACAGAAGTACGTTGCTCCAGTGAAACAAAATTTTGTGGAATCATATGAACTCCTAAGACAATTTTCTACATTGGACCTCTAATTGTCCTTAAAGATGGATTTGAGGTCCGTTTTACTTTCACCCGTTTCTACTCTGTAAGAATTAAATGCATGTCCCTCGGGTTCTCGACCTTACTTTGTGTTCTGTTCTTTGCAGGGTATTGCTGCAAAATATGATGTCAATGCCATACCGACATTCTTGTTCTTCAAGGATAAAAACCAGGTATTGAATACATAATTTAGTTTCAATGTAGCTGTTCACCATGTCACAGATCACTTTTAAGGGTTATTTTATTTTACATTTTGTACTCCTTGAATGCTGAACCGCTGGTAAGGCATGACGACTTCATGCGGAAATTTAGTCGAACAGTTTGCAAAGGAATTTTAGCCTAATTTTGAGTTACACGAAAGTGCTCATAAATATCCCGATAAACTTGTGATTTGTTTGTGCTTTGTATTTTATTTAGGCTGAAGATAACATTGCTGGTAAAGAAGCAATAAAGATGTTGGAAACCAAGATTAAATATTATAACAATTAGTAGGGTATTCTGACATTCTCCATTGATCGTGACTGCATGGAGATGAGATGCGAAACTATTGAGGAATTTAAATTTCGGCAAAGATGTTCAGAAAATATAGAAACAGTTAAATGTGTAACACATTTGGTTCGAAAGCTGTAGCGATTTTTCTATTTTTATCCTATCATTGACCCTAAACTGACTCCTCAATGATTAAAGGAGCGAGTTACGTTCGAGACAGCATATTTTTAATAGCAAATTTACTCCTGTCATGTTAGGGTAAGCATTATGCAACTGAAACTGTCATCATAGTCAACAATAAAACATACGTTTTTAGATTGCTTCGTCATTTCGCAATGCTTGCTGTACAAACCATTTTTCGAAATTTTGAATCAATCGCCACCTTTTCACTCGTCCAATCAAAATTCAAACTGTAGTTAAACTTTGCATTCATTGCAAGTTGCAATAATGCCAGTACAATCGAAATGCAATTTTGGAGACTATGTCTAGACTTATACTGAGAAAGCTTGTTCGACCTTTGACGTATTGATGACCGGAAGGTGGGTTGCCTTTAAACTCACAGTAAGGCATAATGATTGAAAATTACTTTTTCAGACGATGCATAGCATTTTAATGTTTCAATACGAAATTATGTTAACGCAACTAGTTTTTAACACTTTTTAAAATATTAAACAAGCTATTTTCACCACTTCTCTGTAGGAATGCTCTGTTAACGATGAATTAAATTCGATTCCTTCAAAAGCAAGATGTACTGTTACATGGTTTTCTTTTTTATTATTCCATAAGCCTGATTAAGATGTTTGCAGCTTTTGAAATGTGTCCTTGTCAGTGTTATTATACATTGTCCGGTTACCGTATCTTGTGTATGTTTATGATGACGGATGTCTATCGAACACTTTCAATTTTTTCCCTTGAATTCAATGTCTTTCCTAATCTGAGAAACAAGCGTATCATTACGAAATTCACACTTTGTTGAGTGATAGGGAGGACTAGTGCATGGTACCAATGCTTGTACTTTATGAGTGCGAGTGCTTCAGGTACTCTACAGCATGAGGATGGGTCTCAGAAAAATTGTTTGTAACAACTTAGCTCGGTTATGAACCACCCTTTTTATTATAAGGGCGGGGAATTGACCGAGCGGTTTTAACCGTGATGTCTTCACTAGGTGACTGGGTGCCTTAGTGTGGTGAGTTTGATTCCGCTGAAAAACCCACTGAATTTTCTACCCTAGGTTGATAGCTCTGCGGGTGGACGGAATTGTCCCCGAGGCTGCCTTTCGCCCTGTGAAGCGATGTATTCATTATTCTGATAAAGTATGTGTACGATGTGTGATATCAAGTATGTGAGTGATTCATGAACTTTACAGCGTGTGGAGGGGTTGCAGTAAGAACAAATGTAACAACTGAGCTCGGTTATTGAACCACTCTTTTTTTAAGGGCGGGGATATGACCGAGCGGTTTCGACTGTGATGTCTTCGCTATGCAAATGGGTGTCGCACGTTGTAAGTTTTAACCCGATTGAAAATCTACTGTATACAATAATATGGACGATTGAAAAGTTGCTTTTATCACAAATGATCAAGAAATATCAAAAGTGCAAGAATTGATGCATAAGTAAAATATTGGATTTTCAACGCTCATGTTCATGGGCGGTTACATGCTAACGACCAAACAATGGCTGTGGGTGTAAAAGTCTAAAGAGTTAATGAGAGAAAAGGTCTTGTGGTTCAATTTACATGTATGTAATGAAGCTAGCATGAGTGAATCAGAAATACAGTTACTTAGGTCTGGCTTGTGGTAAGTGATAATTAGACTCCGCTAAGTTTTGTGTGGATTGGTGAATATTAGTAAGTCACTTCAGTTCTGGAGGAATTCAAATGATTGCATTCATACACCTGCGAAAAATAACAAAGGATAAATACTATGTGTGTATGCCCATACTTACATTATGAGTACAGGTCTTATTACTACCAAAATGAGAAATGGAAAGGAATAAATATTTTGATGGTGGAGGACATACCTACGAATTTCTACGACGCAAGTGCAGAAAGAGAAATCTCTTTATAAAACTAAGATTTGAGTTGAGTTTTAGATGGGAACAAGTTATCAAGGTACAATCATAAGAAAATTCAGAAGTCGATTGATGTAGCTATGTCAGCTGCACTTATAGAGACACTGTCGAAAAACAGCGAAATACGACAGCAAAAGATTATTGTCATTTATTCTTTGCCATATATGTATCACTTTAATCACTGCTTCTTGTTACAGAATTCTAAGTGTCGTGTTTGCCCCTCACGAAACGGGTGTTTGTGTGTTTGTGTGTTTGTGTGTGTGTGTGTGTGTGTGTGCGCGCGCGCGCGCGTGCATAGGACTACCTTCGCACAAACAAGTGCAGGCGTTGACTCCCTAAACAATGCAACGCCACTAACAAAACATGCAATTAAGAATGATTTTATGTTGAAGCATTTTACACAAATATACGACAAGGGGCGACAAACACAAAACAACATTTGTACACGCACTTTAAACGGTGCACTCTTTGCTGGATTGACTATTTCTAATTTGTGCGTTTTGAAAAAAGCACTCAGGAGTTTGGAACACGAAAACTATCCCTCAACAGGACTCCTACAGCGATTAACATCGTCACCTCTACCAAAGATTTTAGGAGTAGTAAACATATCAAACAAAAAATCCTATTATGTAGAATTTAATAACAGCAAATTTAGGGACAGTGTTTAAAGCAGTAACATTTTCAGTTAACGTTGTTTAGTTCTTGGTCCCAAATTGTCAGTGAAGGGTAATAAATAACAGAGCTTACTATAGGCAATTTCTATTTGTGATAGGAAAAATCAGAGGCGAGCTTAAGAACTCACAAGTGAGAGAAAGGGGCGAGTGTCATATTACCTTTTGCTTTATGCGGAGCAGCATTAGCTTCATACTGGTCTTTTTACTGCAAAAACGGCAGGATAGATTTGATATTTTAATTGGCAAAATATTTATACGAAACAAATAAAATATATAATACACTGAGATCATTTAGAAAGAGCGCGTAACTTTAAAAGGCAGCGTTACTTGCAGAACTGCCCAGTCAGGAAATTTGACTTGTGCTCAGCCTTACCAGCGTTGAGAGTGTTCGTCGCTACAGCCATGGTGTGCTTGCCCGGTCATCAGGTTCCTGCTCCTGAATTTCAGTTCCGAAGATGGTTGCCAAATTATAAAATCTAATTTTTAAACTGTGGTGCTCAACAAGGGAGAAAACAATATTTTAACGCCAGAAACACATAATTGTTATATCTCCACTACCAGTGGATACACACTCGATTTTGTGGCTCGCGCCTTATCTAGCGTTGCGAGCCAAATATCGTGTATATTATAGCCTGCGGCATTATTTAGGGATTGAAGTCGGGGAGAAGGGAATTGTTGCTTAATCAGCTTAGCTCACAAAGTACTATGCTACGAGAGCGTACAGTTGGCCTCCAATTACAATTGTTTTTAAATTCCTGTGTATTGTCATCAAAACTCATCGGAATAAAAACAAAATATATAAATTGTTTAAATACCTGTTGTGGCCTGGCAGAGAGACGTGAGCATTTACATATGCCCTTTAGAATGCTGGATAACATTTATATTACGTGGGATTTATTCTAATCTTTATTGCAACAAAGTTATAAATAACTACATCAAGAGAGAGCGTCTATGCCCTTTAAATCGTTTAACACCCTTCCTAAGGTCTTTAAGCCTCAAGAGAATTAAAAACGAAATGTAAATTGCTTTAATACCTGGTGACAGAAACGAGATACAGCAAATTATTACTTGTACTTCACGTTGAGCAGATTTTCAATTTGAACAGTCGGGAAGTTAAGTTGCGCTCCTAGTGCTTAATATTTTAATATCGTTCACCTGTAAACTTACCTCTTACATTTAGGAAGTTAATAAATTGACATATTATTATCCTTGATTTGCAAAACGCCTCTGTGTTGGACTATTGAAGTACGACGGTTAGGAAATGATTGAATAACTGTCCTATAGACAGCATATAGAACAAGGTAGTCCCGTCTCGCATTTTTTCTGCTACTCTCTGGAGCTCTACCGTCCGTAGACTTTGCAAAATCTCTATCGTCTTTTTGAAGAACTAAATGGGCAAAACTAGAAATGTGTTAAGCTCATGTGGCCATGCCTTTTGGCGGGATTGACTCCTTTGAGATGGTGTCTGACTTATTCTTATCTTTAACGCGTCGAAATGTTCATAAATGCACCGGTGTTGCAAGAACGTGCCCCTACTCTTAAGAGTTTTTAATCTCCTTTCATTTCTGACTCGTTCTTATCGTCTCTGAGTAAAATTGGATCATATAAATTAACTGTGTTATCAGATTTTTAATGGTCTTGTTGTGACATCTAACCCATTCTTATCTTTATATGCTTATCATGTATCACGTTGAAATGATAATAAATGTACCGGTATTTTATTGAAATACCCGTACTCTTAAGAGTGTTTAATCCCCTTTCATTTATGTCTGCTTCCATTTCTTACCGTTATTGTCAAATTGGATTTAAGTAAACTTTGTCATCAGAAAGGCGCCCCATACCTTGAGAATTTTAATCTCTTTTATGTGTGTTCTGACACATTCTTATCTTTGTTACGTCAGAAAGCTGATAAATAAACTGTGTTATCAGAAAGTTCTCGTAACTTCTGTAATATCGAATCTCCTGTAGGTGGTGTCTGACACATTCTTATCGCTATTGTGTCAAACTAGTGATAGATGAAGTGTGTTATTAGGAACTGTCCTAACCATTTGGAGTACTTTACTCTACTATTTTTGGTGTCTGACCCATTCTAATACTTATCGAGACAAAATGATTATTAAAACACGACGAGACAAGCGTAAATTACGCTTGCCAGACGATCTCATTACTACCGTAACGGCTTGACGTGATTTTCTGTTTCGTGACTCGTTTCGTGCGGTTTTATGATAAGGGTGTTAAGCAGGCACATAGGAACATTTTTATTGCAGTTTCATGACCAAGGCATGGCTGAGTCTCCTGGTATGAGCACGTTTTTAGACAACATTACCTAAATGACTCTTTTTGCGTTTTTTTAAAGATACAAATATCAAAGTATCTATTAATATGCGACCCAGAGTATGAAAATACAAACAATTTCTAGTATTGTCGCTAAGAACATCGCGAAGTCAGTAAGCGAACAATGCTAGTAGTATAAGAAAGGATGCTTCTGGCGAAGTCTTCCTTGTACCTCTAGCGCTCTATAAAGAAAGTTACATTCTTTCCGAGATCCCCCTCTCACTATTTCGTCGTTAAAGTAAAATAGCTTTGTTCCTGCGGCATCAAAATGTACCTTCCTGTGTTTACCAAAACCATAACCGAAATCGTTTCACTTTATTTTCTGGTTCCAGTAATATTGAATATTCTCTGTGTCTCTGATACGTTATTTTGACGTTCGTCGCACGATGGAAGGACCCGGCCCCAGGAGAGGGGGTTTGACCGGGCAACCAATAGTGCCAAAATATTGTCATGAAATACAGGACATAAAAATCGCCCTCGGAGCCCGTTGGTGCGGAATGTTTCCTACTCTGGATTTGCAGGTGGTTGAGAAAAATTGGTAATTTCTCTACCTTTCAGATAGGATGGGGAGCTCTTTGTGGTTTGTTTTCGTCTGAGTCATGGCGTGTGTTCAGTCGTCTCTAGACCCAGTTTTATACGTGCGTATTCCGTCCACGCACAAGTCGAACACCTCAGTGACGGACGTCATTCAGAGGCCCGTTCACGTTACCACACGATAGATTTCTGAGAGAATTGTCCTCAGGTATTTTATCAAGTGTTGACTTTCATGGTATTTCTGGTAATTTCGAGGATTTCGTTACAATATGTTTCAGGGCCATAAAGGTTTAATAATATGACAGAACCCCACGGTTAGAGAGTGCAGTCCGTGCTGGGGGTATTTGCACGAGTTACTGGAGGTGTATTCTTGCGCCAGTCCTCGCACTAGCGATAGCTCGTCAGAGGACAGTAAGAATACGCCTCCGGCACGAGTTTATTTTTTAACGCAAATATTGGCGAAGGACGGCATCGATACTGATATTCAGTGCAGTGTAAACAATCGAAAACTGACCGCGTAGCGAACAGAAATTACACGGCATGCGGCAAAGATCACGTACCGAAGTTTCAAACACATCAAGAATCCAATTATGTCCAAAGCAAGTAAATAATATATTGAAAAATGACAAGTGTCACTTGAAAGTCACCGATCTGAAAGACCTACTCATCGTCCGGATCGTACAAAACCATACTACGCCGTCTCTTGGCAGCGGGATTTTTTATGGAGCCTGAGTGGTGATCACAATTTTCGCTGTGGACGTGTTTCCCTGCTACGTTGAAATTGAAATTAAAAGTTCCGCCAGTAATGGTTAGGTTGGCAAACATAACATGCTCGCGACAACACTGCTTGCTTGCTGTGACGATATACTCGGGACCGGATTATTAAGAATGGCTTTACCTGTAAGCGGTGGCGTTTCAATAGGCAGGAGAGAGCGGTTGTGACTCTGTTGCTTTGGCTCATATTTCGAACGGGCGCTCATTAAAATATCGCTCATCTGCTTCTGCTGGTCTTCCGAGGCGATCGCGTATCTGTTCAAGCTAGTTACGTTCTTGTGGCCCCTCGATTGAACCACTGTGTTTGGGGGAACCCCTGCGTGTAGTTAACGGATTATCGACGTTTTTCTGGCACTGTGGTTCATCAACTTGCCCTCGAGACCAGCGGTTGTGCACATTCGTTTCATAATGGTGTCGATCTTGTTGCGTCGCATCGGCTGCGCCCGAAACCTAGAAACCAAACACCGCTCTGTACACTTGACGAAGTTGTTTGGATTCCGAGGTAGAATGGGGAATCTGGATACTTCATCGTTTGCGGTCTTCGAAATTCATATTCTTTAAAGACTCGTACAGGGCATGTCGCTGGGCTATCCGGCGTAGCATATGCGTTTGATGGGAACTTTCTCGTATTCCCCGGCTCGCCTTTACGTGTCTTCGTCACTCGCTCGTTGTACAGCAAGTACTCGCCACGCTGAACGACGTCGCCCCATGTCATCTGGTGGTGTTCATTGCATTCCCGCAATCCAAACAACTTCGTCAATGTGTACCAAATTGTGTTAATAATTGAATCGAGGTTGGAGGTACCTAGATCATGATGCCCGCTCTCGATCAGTTTCAATTCGTCGGCCCCTTTCCTTCTGCTTTCATCTTCTTTCGCTTTGCGGCCAGCGACTCTCTGCTCTTCTTGACCTCGTCGTCCCGTATAATACTCTTCGGGTGCTGCATTTCTCGTTGATGTCTGTCGATGCTCTTTTGCTAGCCCGACAATTATTCTGGTTCATATTCATTGCCGCTTTTCATCCTCACCGACCAGAAGAATGACGCCAGCAGATCATCGAGTTCATTCAACAGTACTTGATGAACAGGACGCGGATCTCCTCTCATTTATGTTTTCCACACGTGAAAAACTCCTACCTCACGCCTGGTTTTATTGGCCGTGTTGGGATTTTTCTGCTGAGCAATTTGTCGATCCACCTCTATGTCGTCACTTCCACAGATCTCTGCGCGTCAGACGTACTTTTGCTCGACCCGCCGGTTGCAGGATGACTAGCCGTCGATGATGATGTTAACGGCAATGTTGATTGTTGTTGTTCTGCACTCGATACCGTGAATAACATATCTTTGGATAGTAAAATTCATCTTCTAGTTGTGATAAATAAATGCAATTTTCCTTGTCGTTATTTTCGTCTGTGCAATCGAAATCCTCAATCATGAAACGTTGAAACGGTAGACTTGTTAAAAGGCTTGAAGACGACAATTTTTGATTTGTTTACGTAGTAGATGTCTACAAGCAAAAATTAGTTCCGGCTACAACTACGAATTTGCATACAGGTACTAGGTAGGGCCTATGGCTTGCACTGCAATGTAATTACCTGTGGTACGCGCGCGCTCCGATGCAAGTAATTGGCAGTACGTTCATATGTAATGATACGCATTGTGAAACAGTAAGACTGGAGTAAAACATGTACACATGTTTGGTGCGAAACTTGTAAGGTCACTTGCCGTTTGATATGATATCGGTCAATGTGAATGAAGGCGTACCCCTTGTATATCATATGAAATATAATATATACAGATGGTATAGGTATAAAGTATAATATCATACCAGTATATATTATATTTTATATGATGTACTGATGGTATAGGTATAAAGTATACGGTCATACCAATATATTGATATAGCGATCTGATTGGTCGAGGCGCGAAAATAACCGAGCTATAGTAGCGATATAGAACGGTTGGCACACGCGCGAGCCCTCGGCAAGAGCAGAATACGAGCGATATGAGCAAGTGCATATATGTCATGAACTGATCAAATCTCGTGGTATACCTTCGCTGTGAGTGATTTATTACGTAAATAATATATAATTGTTACCTTCGTCGCATCTCCCTCTCTTTAAAGGGAACCAGGAACCGAGGTGTGACGTATACTTTGATCGGAAACAGGACTGGGATGCAGCGTATAAACTTGAACTTGAGCATATATTCATGAATTATCTTTCGACTTGTGAAATATTAGGCTGCACAAATTTGGAATTATGTTTGACGTCACCTTATAGGTCACCAAAACCTAGGAGGGGGGGGGGACGGTTTACAAAACAAACTAATTATATATTCCAAAATATGCAAATCAGGTAAAATACAAATTTGAAAACAAATATCCATACTCAAGAAGCCCTAATCCTCGAAGTCCAAGTATAAATTTCACACAAATGGTTAATTGCACTGATATTCTTGTTAAGATTTACATTGCCTATCACTTTTGGATGTCCTTGGCATTGCCATTGGCATCACAGGGGCTCATAAGTCCCTATTTAAGTCAATATTACAGCGTTTTTCTTTCTTTTTCAATGTTACAAATAAAGCTGAAGAGCACAACATTTGTGTAGCTGTCTTTTGTATAGCTTGTATTGGCATGTATAGTGCGCCCTCAATGGGGAATGTGATTATATGTAAATACGACCTTTAGTTCCGTTACCTCTAGCCAATTCCTCTGGCCATGCCTTCTGGCCACGTGTACAGACGTCGCTGTGTTTACTGTGTTAGTACAGTAAGCATAGCGAGGGCAGGGCAGGAAGTAGGCATGGCTAGAGCCGGGCCTAGAGGTCACGGAACTAAAGGTCACATTTACGAGGACGCACTATACATGCCAATACACGCTACACAAAAGACAGCTACACAAGTGTTGTGCTCTTCGGCTGGATTATTTGTGACATTGAAAAAGAAAGAAAAACGCTGTAATATTGACTTAAATAGGCACTTGTGAGGCCCTGTGTTGGCATCAATCATGATACAGATGAACCTTGGGCCTTGATTGTATCTTTAGTTTAAAGTGTCATGCACATGCACAATCTATTTGTGGAATGGTCAATTCCACTGAAATAAAAACTTACACACGATGATATTAGAGTTGAACAGTTTTTACTGGAACAATGTAACTAAACTTACAATGAGAAGTACTGGCTTATATTAAAGGGAAACCTAAGTCCAGCGACATTGACCGTTTATCCCTTCCAAAGTCACCCTTGAATAAAATGCAGCTCAAATTTGCAACATAATTGCACGCGCCGACGACTACGGAGCGACGAAAAGGGACATTGAAGTAGACGACATTTATGGAAATGTGCTCGGAATTCCATGGGCGCGAAAGGGCTCATGGGAGGAGCGTGCGTGACGTCATCGGCGATACACGAACGTGTGTAACAGCTTACCAAAGCATTGGAGTCTATGACTGCAGCAGTGCAGTTCTGCACGTTACGACTCTTTTATGCTCAGTAGCATAAAAAATGATTAACTGTTGTTCACTTGAGTGCAAAAATCACTCAAGGAAGAACAAACTGAGTCAGCTTTTA
This sequence comes from Ptychodera flava, assembly GCA_001465055.1. Classification (NCBI taxonomy): domain Eukaryota; kingdom Metazoa; phylum Hemichordata; class Enteropneusta; family Ptychoderidae; genus Ptychodera; species Ptychodera flava. The sequence goes on from LD362518.1 coordinate 125,707, forward strand.
TCGTCGTCCCACAGAACAGCTTTTTCGAAGACAGTGGCTAAAAGAAAGTCGGGCGAGTTTTAAAATCTTTAAAAGATAAAAAGTTATGTTCTACTTCTTTCATGATGATTGTTTTATAAGGGCTTTCGGGATTCTGATACCGATACAAGACTATACTACACAATGCGGTTCGTATCTTGACATTCTGAGTCAGCCTTCTATCGCCGGTTTTAACCAGATAAATATTAATATTGGCGATTTCGGGACTCTAAAATCCGAAGACGGAAACTACACAAAGCGTCTCTTATCTCGACAGCCCGGGTCTGCGAAATCGCCGATATATACCCAATAAATATAGTCAATTTCGGGACTATATCTGGTAATATTGATATAACAAGATATACTGGAATGACTTCTCGCCTATTGTGTCTCGGCACGGCGGGTCTGACAAATCGCCGATATTATATTTACCCGATAAATATCAATTGCGCCGGGACTCCTAGACTATTATGCAGACGATTCAGTGTGGCTGTTTTCGGACGACCTCGGTTTTCGGACATTTAATGACATGTTGTTCGTTGTACTCACTTCGCTCTGTATTGATAGTGTTTTACAAGTCATGTGACAGCATATTAAGTCAAGTGACGCTGTTGTCCCGTTTCGGATATTTTTTCGGTAGAAGATATTTCGGGCTACAAATTTAGCCACACCGTTCGATACAAGGTGTCGAATGCAACACACAGAGACAGCCCATGTCCGATATTTAAGCGCCATACACGTCGAAATAAGCTTATAGTTGCGTCGTCCATGGATTAGACGTAACTAATTTATCACATATTTTTACAAACAGTTTTCTAAACACATCGAACTTGAAAATCGGGGGTTTGAAGTTTCAAAATATCAATATTTAGCCCCTATAATCACATTCGAAATACGACGTCCGATTACTGCGATAGCAGTCCAATTACTACGCACTCAACATGGGGTCAACAATTTGGCAACTTTGACCCCCTAAATAACACTTCCGTCCTGTCAACAGTTTGAGGATAAGCGCAATAAAGTTTCGAAGGATATGGTAATAAGATTTCGCAGTGCTCGTCATTCAAAGTTTATGAAATGGCTTTGAGCGAAATTCACTACCCTGTCCGAAAAACTGTCACTAGATTTACTTGCACTGTGTAGTGTCGGCACGCCGGGTCTGCGAAATAAGATATTTATCCGATAAATATCGGCGACTTAGGACTTTAACTCTGATACTAGACGATACATTGTCAAATTGAGGGTAAATGTCCGATGTATATCGGAGATTTCACCACCTAACAGATCCGACTACCTCTGTCCGACTCTAAGTTCAAAAATAGCATCCATGACCGGTAGTCAAGAATACTGTATGTTTTTACATTATTAGATTTATTCATGCACGAAATACATGTTTTACATGCAAAGCATTTGTTCATTAAATGTCCACACGAACTTTCATACACTACTATCGGGACTTCGTCGAGAGGGCCGATCGGATATCACCGTGAGTTTGGGAGGGCCTTGCATGAATTACATTCTGTACAGGTAATACATTTTTACTTGGCGATCGATCGGGACTTGAACAGGGGACATATCGGACATCATCGGGAGTTTTGGCTGGTCTTGTATGAAATACATTCTTTACAACAATAGACGATACTGTCTTTTTTAAATAGCGGGCAAATATCCACTATATCGGAGATTTCATCACTTTGTAGATCTGAGTAAGCCCGACTTCCTAAGTTCGAAACGAACTTCGAAAAATAGACGACACTATAGATTTGTCGAATCGCGAATAAATATTTTCCGATACATATCGGAGATTTCGCAACCTTAAAGATCTGGCCAAGCTCGACTTAGCCTACATGGTAACACCATAGACCCTCGAGGGTCTATGGTAACACATACAATCAGTCAATCCTTCCGTATCATTCACGAACCAAAAATTAATTTTAAGCGACTGGTAAAGAAAAACTATGTTTTAGAAACGTAGCGTTGAAGGATCGCAGGGTCACTCAGTGTCTCCAATTCAGTTCGGGTCTGTACAAGCACAGTGATTCCCTTCGTGGAATCATACACAAAACGCAAACAACCAAATATGAACGATGTGTAGTGATGCTTTCATGATATCTTGGTTCAAATTAGTATGGTTTGATTTCAGTCGGGGAAAATTAATACTCGATGTCAGAAATATCGCTGTCCGAACTCTCCATAGTCGTCTTACACACGCGCTGAACTGTTTACAGAACTCCTTCAGCTGCAAGCTACAATCGACTGTATCGCCGATGACGTCACGCACGCTCCTCCCATGAGCCCTTTCGCGCCCATGGAATTCCGAGCTCATTTCCATAAATGTCGTCTACTTCAATGTCTCTTTTCGTCGCTCCGTAGTCGTCGGCGCGTGCAATTATGTTGCAAATTTGAGCTGCATTTTATTCAAGGGTGATTTTGGAAGGGATAAACGGTCAATGTCGCTGGACTTAGGTTTCCCTTTAAGTTAAACACCTTGACAGAGAAGATTTCTACTTGATGTTCATATTGGACTGAGGTACAACACCTGTAGTCTTTCGAATGTTATAACACTAACAGTGAAAAAACATCCGCTGGATGGACTGTCTGGTATGTAGTTCTCATTTCTCCAGTCACAGGGGAAAACCTCACCATTACCAGAGCTGTAACATATATTTGGGAGAGGGAGTTTTGAAGAATAGTAATGTGTCGAAATTTCACTGCAACAACTTTGATTCTGCCTCGTTACACACATATTCCATATAGAGGATGATCTGGTTGCACATATACACCACCACAGGTATGCAGACACTCGTCTAGGAAGGCATGTTGTTGTCTTTGTTCAGGAAGTAGTCTCTTTGCTGTTTAATGCACCTATCAAGAGTATGGGAAAACAGAGAAAAAACTTGGGTATTTTTATACATGACTTACACAACATTGAACAATACATAGAAAGTACACAAAAAAGAAGTAAATATTTTCAATGTACTCGGTTCAGTTACTTCACTGCACCCTTTTGTACTATATAATATTGACTGTTTGGAGTGATATCACACAACTGCAAATGGGAACAAGAAATAAGTGCTGAACAATACTTTGCCAGGGATTCTTGCAATCTCCGCAGGGTACCACAACTCTACATTGTAACTATTTCACCGCTCAGTGAAAAGTTGACGAGTTCTGCATCAAGCATTCGTCCCCTTCTGACAGGGCAATGGATTTTATAAATATTTGTTTCAGTCAGATAAGGGTACAACCTTAATTCGCTGACTCTTCAAGGCACTTGTACTTGTAATAATGTGGTCATATTTATCAGCGCATTTACTGACTGACATCGCTGTATTGCCAAAATGCACATACACATATTTTAATAACCTTGAATAGCATGGACGTTCTTCAAATCACCCGTCATTCTGAATGGTCTACAGATACTGCACTCTGATTCACCACACTTCAAGTTCTTGATCACAAAGAAGTATGTGCGACGAACACTGTTCTATGCATGCCTTTAGCTTACGACGTTTATCTAAGATTTTATTTCGGGTGTCTGCGCAGGCGGCCCAAAAATTTTACTGAGTTTTTCTCACTGTTTTCTCTATCATTTTCTCTCCTTTTCTTGATGCTCTGACTGATCGGAGTAAATAAAATAAATGGTTATATAACCTAACCTAGCCTATGTGACTCTTTATTTATTTTACACCCCATTACAAGGACGTATATCTCTCATACAAACATGTTGTAATTAATTAGTCAACACAACTAATTATGCTAATCCTTAGACTTATCAAGGGTTGGTCAACATTGCAAAGATAGAGATGTAAATGAAAAAGCCAATTTTAGTAACCTTTCCTATCTTTCGCGATGTTAACCAACACGTAAAATCTACGCGTTATTAGCCTTGCTGACTCAGTAAACCTTGCTTGGAAGGCCGTTGAGGGCGAGTTCTCATGTGGTAGAAAATCAGAGCTGCTACAGAAGAAATCATTAGATCAAACTAATATAGGACGCAAGATAAACAAACTTATGAAGATCAAATCATACAGAAAGACGCTCTCAATGCTTCAAAGACAATGGCCAACACTAATTCATCAGGCTTTAATGGTATACCAATAGAATTCTATTAATGTTTCTTGCATATATTTGGGTGTAACATTGTTGAAACGTTCAACTGCTTTAATTCAGGGAATTGAAAAACAGTCAAAGCCTTGTTTTAGTTTCTGTGCATATAAAAAGGGGCGATAAGGCAGACTTAAACAGTTTGAGTCCAATAAGTCTCCCTAACATCGACTGTAAGATTCTTGCAAAAATATTGCCAATAGATTACAGAAGGTAATTTGTTAAATTTACAACACAGACCAGTGTGGTTACATACTCGGAGGGGAGACAGGTGATAATATTGTCTTCACCGGCGATATCAATGTTGCTGTAAGCTTATTATGTCAGCAGAAGTGCTAGCCGAAAATATTCGTAAATATGATGGCAAAGTAGGTTTCATTCTGCCAGACAAACAAGAATAAAAAATTAAGAGCTATGCGGATGATACAACTTTGTACTTGATAAATCACACAGTGTAAAATGTTAAACAAATATGAAAAAGCAACAGATGTGAAGCTGAAAAAGAAGGTTTATGGGCAGGGAGTTATTAAAACCGCACTGGTTCAGTGGAACGGGTGGATTTTTTTGTAAATCTTGACGGTTGGGTTTGACAACAGTAACACAACTACAAAAAACTGGAAAATAGTGATTGAAAAATTTACAAATTGCTTTAAGATCTTGAATACCAGAAATTTGTCCTTCAATGGCAGGGCAATAATAGCCAATATGCTGGCTTCATCGAAATTTCGGTACCTTGCATCATTTGATCACGTACCTTAAGAAGTAATTAATGAAACAAATAGGAACTTGTGGAATTTTATTTGGAGAGGCAAATGAGAAAGTATAACAAAGGGGTATTTTCATTAAAAGATATGACGATTGTGGCAAAAAAGTTGTCGACATTGAAGAAAAGATTAGTGCACTCCTATTGAAGTGGCTCAAGAAATGTTTTGAGAAAAACCAGAGAAGGAGACCCCTAAATGGGCCAGCTTATCATACTATTTCATTGCGAATTTTGACAATAAACTGAATAGTGATTATCGCTAGCGCCATCTCAGTTTCAAAGTCAACAACAACCGATTCCCAAGGGTGTATGGGGATATGTTGAATACCTGGAATTTACTAAGACTTACTAGAGTTAATTTGCCAACATCAAAACATAATCTTTTTAGTGGTGTTCTGTGGTACAATGAAAACATAAAGCAGGAAAGAATGAAGTGTCCTCTTTTATGAAAAATGGTCAAAGAGTAGTTAAAGACATCTTGAGTCATGACAGAAATGACTGGCTTGAACAAATGGACATGATTGCAAAAATTAGAGGAGTTTCCAATAGACATGTGGAAGACGAAATTAGGGCGGATTATGAAAAACTTCTCAATTCAATTCCAGATTCTTTGAAGCAAATAGATACTGGAGAAAGCTATCATATTCTGAACTTTGAAAACTATGGTCTGACAAGGAATGATGTAAAAACCAATTCATTTAATTAGGAATTATTGATAAGAAATGGCATAAAGTCATGGGTCATACTGGTCAAAAATTGGTAATAAATCATATCAAAGCTTCTTTATTCAGTCGTCTTAATTCAACACGAATTATTAGCAATTCAGTAAGTGATCTAAATTGAAAGATATTTCACAGAGGCCTAATGACAGGTAATATGGCCGAAACTTTATTTTAAGTGTCGGGAAATGCCATATTTGTGGCCAAGAAGCATACACAGCTTATTTGAGTGTAAATTTGTTAAAGAAATCTAGCATAAATGTATTTTTCTCTTTGTTAGAAAGCACAATTTTGATAACAATACCAATATCAAAGAATTAGCAATAATTGCAATAATTGGAAATGACAATACTGCGACATCAGATATCATGTATTGTATCACTTCCTTAGTAAAATACGTAGTTTTGAATATTAGAAATTCAACTACTCTTGATGGAATGAAATTAACCCTCCAATTTATGCTATCCAATTAAAACGCTATCGTTCTTCATGAATGAATACAATGTATTTCACTTAAAGGTGATAAAGATAGCTTATGATTTTATGACGAAGTTTTCAAGCCTTGCCAGACTTGAAGGAGAAGGATGCGTCCTGAATGCATTCATATGATGATATTTTTGTGTTATTTTGTTATTTAATTGTCCATTCTCTTTAGTAAAATGACTATTTTTTCGGATATGTTCGTTCGCTCAAAATATTCACAGTTATGTATAGTTTTTTGTTTGCTACTTTGTAGGAATAAATTTATCTTTTTCAAACAAAAGTGTGCGCAGCGAACGATGTGCTGTGACACTCTAAAACAAACGCACACACAGACATTGTGGCAACATGGGGCACCGTTTTGCAACCAAAGTTAGTGTTGTGTTTATTGCGCAATGAAGGATATCTTATTTCACAGGTCTTATTTATTATTTCACAGTGAATAGTGTAAATGTGTGAAAGTTAGTCATTTTCATTTAGCATGAGGAACACTGCCGCTTGATTTTGTCCTATGATTGGACTGAAAAAAATCACAAAGTCAATTATTTGAGCAGGCATGATCTCACTGGGCAAGACTTTTGGTTTGAAAAGGCACTAACCAATGTATTTACTAATCTTGAACATTCGCACAATGATATGCTAATGGGTGCTAATCACATGCAAATAAACCTTTCCTTACAATACTCTTCTGTGGCGGATCAGACAAAATCTATCTACCACGCTTAGCACGTTTACTATGGAAACATCTAGTGATTCATGGCAATTTCACAAACAGTCTAAGCTTTGGTTTTTAATTATGATAACCGTTGCAGCAACATTTACACTTCGCAACGCAAACATTGTAAGCCATGCAAATGCTACAAATTGTGATGATTGAAGGATTGTATTGAATGACTTTGCAAAATTGAAGTACTTATAATGTACTACCACTGGAAGTGTGTTTCATTTCTTTATGAAATAATGTGTTAATATGAACATGGTCTATTTCTGAGGAAACTGTATACGTGTACAAGCCTGAGTGACGATTGTTTATGTTTTAGGTGTACGTATTAGCGGTGCACAGTAGGGAGGGAGATATTTTACATCGTTGGTCAGTCTGATAGTCTGTATTCTGCCTTTAATAAATGTATCTGCCATGATTTTGGACTACTGTCTCCTGCTACGTAGTCCCTTGAACTTGTCTTGTAAAAACTGTCTCGTGATAGCCTCTGTATACAAATATCTTCGCATTACAAGCTCAGCCACTTGACTTGATAGTATCTTCATAGCTATCGTTTGATAGATTGCACGAAGTGACATCGTTTATTTGTTATTAATGAGTGAAAAGCATATGTGTGGTAAATTGAAGTTGTGCTACACATCTTCTAAAAGCAATTGCTATGTACCTTAAGTCATCTCTTCTGTATTACGAGATTTTATACCTTGACTGGTCCGGTCTACGATAGAGGCATATAAATTACACCACAAGGCGAGGTGGTTAGAGAAGATCCTACCAAAATTGCCAGTAGGTTTACAATATTTGCATGATGGAATGCTGATGAAAATGTTTGTATCAATAAGCTTTGGACAAAATGTTATAGTCATTCTTGACATGTGTTATTTGTAATGGCAATCCCACAGGGTCAGTTGAAATGATACGCATCATACCATTCTCTTTTTAATTCAAGAATAAAAATAAGGGGCCAATCCTAAAATGTACCGATATTTGAAATTGAAATTGAATGCTTTCCCTAAAGTTGAATCAATAGGGAGGGTGAAAACTTTAGTTGCTCCTCGATCATCACAATGAGTCAAAACAAGTAACAGACCAACAGAGGTATTGTAAAAGTTCAATAGTCTGAATATATGTCCCCGAGGCGCATTCCTACCTTAAATCCCTGGTAAGCGAGCAGACATCAGTGCAACTAGAAAATCTTACCTATCCACTTAAGAGCCAACCCCGAAAACGGACAATAATTATAAAGGTCGTCACTATCTCCTTATACTTAGAAGGGGAGACAACATTTAATCTTGATGCATTTCTTTCCATGGCACGATTTATTTTCATTCTCTCTTGTTATGCATGGATTTTTATGCAAAATGATAAAATGTTTGAAAAAACCAAACATTAATTACAAGGCCTGTTAACTACGAGAATAAAGTATATTTAAGTTTCCAGGACAACCTATGAATAACTAGCGACTCTCAAAAATGATCGTTACTTACAATCTCGCATTTAGCTGACTAACCAGTTACTAGTCATCCTGTATTATATGAGATGGTTTTGTTTTTTCATTTCTTCCAAACGAAAGCCTCATACTTTCTGGTGAAAGACAATTCACGTACGTTATAATGTTTTATGTTCTTGGTAATTTGTAAAAGAATGCGAACGTAAGTAATAAATCCATCATGCAATAGCCATGTGGCATCCATGTAATACATGCTTGTCTCGTCGACAGCCTGTTATTCACTGCAACAAAATAGCTAATTTAAACTCCAAAGACAACTACGTGTGTACGTCAGAGCTTTCAAAGGAAGTATAATGTTTATTTGTAGCATGTATAGAGCACGAAGCTCGCTGAAAACAGTCTTCCTGGGGTTCTCAACGAGTGTACTAAAATTTCTTTTGTTTTTATACTCGGGCTCACAGGTTTCATGGACATCTTCACATTTACGTTTACGTAAAACATCATGTTGATAATATTGTAAAGAAAAGTTGCACTAACAAAAAAATCCACCAAGTCCTAGTCATGAGGCTGCCAAGCTGATTTCATATATGCATGTATCGTCATATATTAATTAAATTTCGTCTTGTTCTGATTTGAATGGCATCGCTATCGAGAACAACTTTCGCTGGCTATATACCACGAAGATGTTGGTAATCTATTCAGTAGAACAGAATCGAAATGATCATCAACGTATATGCAAATACCCTAGGATAAAACAAAATTTTAAAGCGGGAGATTATTTGCATCTATTCGCTATACGATGTGCGTCTTGCTTTTATTAGGTCAGCGGCCGTTCTTCGTTCACCAGACCTGTTCAGACCAAAGTGCTCCCACTCAACGAAGTACCATTTACTTGTGAGAAGGTTGTAGAGAAAGTGTGGTAAATGTCATTATTTTACTCAAGGACTATAGAAAACGACGTCTCAGTGTAATCCCGCTCGGTTTTTTACGAATGACGAGCTTTCGATGCTTGAATTGTAGCATTATGTATATGTATATAGACAGAATTTTATTGGCAAAGAAAAATTTATGCCAATAGAAATGATAGATGTTTACCGTAAAATGAATACATATTCAGGGTTTCTTATAGAGTCTATAAGGGAACATTGCAAGTTCACCAACGGTAGAACATGCGAGGGTAGAGCCGAAATGTTGTTCCTATTGAGGGTCGACAATTGCACGACGAAGATAAGCGTGCCAGATGCACTCAGGAAGGTAACCCCACCTTTTTGCACCACTTGCAAAATGCTGGATAACAAATTGAAACATAGGGAATTTTTTAATCATATTTTACCACACTCTGCCTCTGAGGATGGTGTCAAACTTTACAAACTTAGCCTTAGGAAGAGTCAAATTATATATTCACTTCATTTTATATTATTTTGATAACAATAGTGATGCAATTTTGTGCTTGCTTAAAGAGGCACTCCCACTCGGTAACATTTTTAAAACACATTTTTTTAATGCCAACAGCCGATATTTGACGTGACGACTGCGCGCGGATCGCGAGATATCGATACAAACATGTCATTTCCCGAGCGTATTTTTCACATCCCAAAGTTTTACGATCGTTTCTGATTTTGACTCGAAATCTCCCGAAGGTTTGTTGTCGTGCTGATTGACGATATTTTAGGGAGTCTACAATAAGTTCGAACGACGCAATTAATTTACTTCCCACTGCAAAGACTTTACGTACAGCATTATGCTATTACCTCAGGTAAGTTTTGTAAAACTTTTCCTTAGTTTTTGTCTTTTTCATTATTTTAAATAAGTTGTACAATATTTTTAACCAATACCACATAAACATCAGTTTTTACGTGTCAAATATTAGCCGCCTCCGATGACTACATTTTGTCGTCTGCCACACAGTACGCTGCGCGCGTGGTATGCGTCTATGCATAACACTCGGCGGCCGCTATGTATCAACCGCACGTAACTGTGCTTGTCACCTATGCGAATTCGGGTGGAATCAAACTTTGTTTCCGTTTTTTCTCAGAGTCAGTAAGACTTGGCTTTCCCCAGGGGCATGACCGATCACCGACGCAAGTGGTACTGTGGCATACAGCAGCGTAAGCGTAGACTCGTACTCCATAACTTACTTGACAATGGCCCCAGTGCCGAACGTTCGATGTTCGGAAGCTGAATTTAGGCGGGCCACCGGAATTCAAACTTTTACTTTTTTGAGGACATGTTTTTATCGATATCTCGCGATCCGCGCGCAGTCGCCACGTCAAACATTGACCGTTGGCATTAAAAAAAATGTGCTTTAAAAATGTTACCAGGTGGGAGTGCCACTTTAAGAGACTACAGTGATTTTGACTGTCGTTAATCTACAAACAGTGACAATTATAGCTAAACTGATGTACCATACATTTTTCCCCAAACATTACAATAGGAAAATCGCCATATCACTTGAAATCTGAGTTAGTTCGGATTGTGTGATTTCCAAAGTTTTTCACATGTATCCGTCAAATAAGTCTGTGTAGTAATCGGTCAACACATTTGTATAGTAAATCTTACTGTATCAGACTCGTCAATGTCATAAATTTTGAGCAGTTGGAGGGTACGGTTTTACGATCTAAAAGCAGCTAGGGGTGACATTTTATAAAGGGAATAGTGAAGGGCCACAGTAACGGACCACACCTGCTATCCTCTGCTACACCCCGTCGAATAATTGACAGCTCCATACTTGTCTTGAGGTTCGATGAACACTAAAAACTTTTAAGGCCACGAACACATGCTCATAACACAATACATTCGTTATCATTCTGACCAAAATGATAAAGATTACAATGAGTAAGACACAAAACAAACACTTCGAGATTTACTATGTCGAGAAGCAATTCAAATCAAGGATAAATATGAGCGTCAGAGCCTTAAATGATATTGTAATTGCTGGAACCTAAACAGAAAGTGAAAGAACTGAGTGTGAGTTTTATGGCCACAGAAAGACCTGTAAAGTGCATTAAACTTGCTACATTTCAGCGTCAAAGGACGAAATGGTGATAAATATGGCAGACATTACACACAACGCTAGAGTTACTGTGGCGCAGGAATACTTTGCATTCTCTTGTTGTCTGAGGAATTAGACAAAATCGCAATGATGAATATATACTGTTTAGTATAGACTGTTTTGTCATTCTGCGTAAAGCCGTTGGAGATACCATTCATATGATCAAAGTTTTACACGACATTAGTCACAACGTTGCAAATTGTTGCCAGCAATGGGGAGAAAGTAGTTTCTGAAAATATATAAACATTTTACTGGAACTATTTTTAATTTTCTACGATGCATCATGAAGCGGGTACAAACGTCATCAAACATTGTCACCTTTATAAAAATACAAATAAATAGATAGATAGATATTGGTCTCCAAATTTTCTCTGGATAATTTCAGTAATTTGTACATGTTGAATGATGTGCGTTTACGCGTACCTATATTCATTTTCACCTGTGGACAGCTGAGTGTGTATAGTTCAATCAACTTACAATAGTGACCTAATATGATACAAGGCTTGATCTTTATCGATAAGTCCCGCACTCAGATAGGCGCAACCCCTTTCATAAGATTGACACACTGTCGGTTGACAGTTATCTGTTCGGACAGACGCATAATGCAATTGACTTAATCTAACCCCTTAAATAGTTTCTGCGCCAGCCATATGCATGCCATTTTCTCTCGAAGACACCATATTACGAGGGTAAATGTCATAGCTCCAAGTGCACATACCGAATTCTCAGTGTTTCACCTGGTTTATGGGCGCTCACAGAGAGATCTTGTGCTAACTGTGCATTTTGAACAACACACAATTTTACAAGCCTTCAAGAGCCATTAGTATCACGGTATGCGACGTATTCTCCTATATTAAAGCTCAATTCGCCGTAACTTTTAACTCTTGATGAATTTTTCATTATTCACTTTCTGTTGGCAGAGTACACTTCCTTGTTCTACTTTCAGAGACATGTCAAAACGCTAGGTGACTATTCAACATGTCACTAGTTGTATGCGTGGAGCTGTATCTTTCGAATTTTGGAGCATTTTTCATTATTTTCATTCTGTATGTAAGGTAAACTTCTTGTACGACTCCCAAAACATGTCGAAACGCTTATTGTTCACATTTTCATTAGTCGTATACGTAGCGTACAAAGTTCGCCCTTCCAAATCGTGCACTTTGGAAAAGCAGGTGTTGTTTCTTCCGCTTTACATATCGGCGGTCAAATTCAAAAGGATGCAGCAAATGTCCAAAAGTACAACAATAACCAAACGTGAACAATTATTGAGGAAAGGGTATACAGTGTACACTGTGTTACATCAGAGAACCTCTATAGTGTTAATTTAACATCTCTAGAGTTCATAATGGCGGCCACTCTCTGTCGTACTTCAAAAACGAGCTAAAGGATTTATTTCAATTTTCACCACAGAGGACAGGAGTCAGTCCAACGGGGTGGGGTAGGGGTGGGGTTCTTTTTTAATTCTGTAATATTTTAAATAAAAATTTCGACCCCAAACCGTCTGACAGCTTTCTTTATTACCTACAATTCCTTATCTCCTCTCCAACCTGTTTACATACCACTTTAACTGCTCCGCAAACATTGCCAACGGGCTAATCGTATCAGCGGATTAATTGATTAAGTCAACACCACAGCTGTCCATCACGTAGGACTAATCTGTGTTGGGAAAAGTTGTCATGTCGGAATAAAGTCCTCACTCTTCTAATGCTACAATGCCGATATGAAAAGTACCATCACTCGATTACCTGTGTTGTTCTTAATACCATTCAGCTCGGCCTTAGAAGAAACAGAGTAAGATGGGAGGAGGTGGTTACCGACTTAAATCTCAGATTGAAAAGGTAAGCTCGAATAATGCTACCCTTTGTAGCTGTGTAATACCTGCATTGAGGACGTCGACATTATGCACGCCTGCAGGTTCTTCTCTCAGTGATGTTTACTGCAGCGCATGTTCATGGTTACTTGCCATCTCGCATGATGGACACCACTTTGGTTCCACTTGTAAAGAATAAAAATGGTGACGTTGCTAATTCTTGGAATTATCGCCCTATTGCAATTGCCACTGCCATTTCTAAGATGTATGAATTATTCATTCTTGATAAGTGTGATAGTCTACTGTACACAAGTGATCATCAATTTAGTTTTAAAGAAAGTCTCTCAACTGATATGTGTGTATTTTTAGTAAAATAAATAATTTATTTTTACAAGCGTCATAATACCCCTGTTTTCCTTTGTTTCTTGATGCGACAAAAGCCTTCGATAAAGTGAACCATTGGACATTATTTCGCAAATTGATTGATAGAGATATTCCGAATTTTATAGTTCGTATGTGGGTTTATTGGTATAGGCATCAAGAATTTGCTGTAAGATGGGGTTCTGTTTTATCTAAACATTTTAAAACATGTAATTGTGTGAGACAAGGAGGTATACTTTCTCCACGTCTTTTTTCAGTTTATGTTGATAAATTTAGTCATTTACTTGTAAAGAAAAATATCGGCTGCTTCCTCGGTGGAAAGTGCATGAATCACCTATTATATGCTGATGACATAGTACTGATTTGTCCTAGTGTAAAGGGTATCAACAACCTCTTGAATATTTGTACTCAATATGCTAATGACCATGATATTGTCTTTAATGCTTTGAAATCTAGGTGTCTTGCCATTTTGCCTAATATACTTAATATTTGTAAGATACCGCATGTGTACTTGTATGACAAGGAGCTTTCTTTTGTAGATAAGCATTCTTATCTTGGTGTCATTTTCGACTGCAATTGCGATGATAATGATGATATTAAGCGTCAAATGAAGTTGTTTTATGCCAGAGCTAACATGTTAATCCATGAGTTTTAATTTGGAACTGTTCGTACTCTGTCAAAACGAGACTTTTTATAACATATTGTACTTCTATGTATTGCTCACATCTTTGGAGTAAGTTCACAAATCAGTGTATCAATAATGTTCGCGTTGCTTATAACAACGGTTTTAGAATCTTGTTTGGTATTGACAGAAGATTAAGTATCTCGAACACTTTTGTTCAGAGCAACATTATTTCAGAATTTAGTCACACCAAAAATGTATCTGCCTGTGTCGTGAGCAACAATGTCCATCCCCTCACTTACGTACGTACCTGCTCGTAGATTATTGTCACCGACATTTCCCTCGATGATTTCGTTCCTTCTCACTATTAAGAATGCTGGAGACAAGGGCAAGTGGCCTGGCGCAATTAAAACACTGAAATGCATGTCCAGTGCTCTGAATATATACCCAAGGTCAGTGGCGGTAATTCACCGAGATCAAGCAATCACGTCAGGTATGAAGACGGGGATAATCAATGCCAAACCATCTCGTGATTTTGCGCGAAATGATTTCAACGAATGGGTTGGTTCCACGTCATAAAGGCAACATTTCGACATTTTTAAGGATTCACTACTTAACTTTCGGTTTGTTACTGGATTCCTATTTCCATGAGAAAAGTCTAAATTTTACACTAGTGGTGCTGAATCGCATTTGGTCACCTCGGGGACAGTTTTAGGACTCTGCACAGTAATTTTCTAGTTTGCTTCTTCTTGTGTGGACTCATTTTGAAGTTGCAAAGCAAATTAAGTTTTTACCGTTGTCTTTTGACAAATTGAATATTTTGATTGTCTCCATAGAGTTATATGGAGAGCGGGCTTTTTAAAAAACTTCAAATATTAGATAACTTTCAGTAATCTGTTTTTCCGGGATTGTAAAAATTTGCATGGTGTCTTTAATATTTTAAAGGTTGTTCGAAGTGCCTTTCGTAAAGCTAGAGCAACATTTTTATCTAGTTTGAGACAAGTAATATCTAAGGTGGGAAGTCCATATCAGTACAACCTGTGATATATCTAGGAACCATCTTGTGTATCATTAAGTCGGATTTAATGTTAGAAATATATTTATTCAATGAAATGTTTTTGATATCTTACGAATTTGAGTAAGGCACTTTCACACTTTCAATTCGGTATCAGTACAAGTCTGGGTTTGGAAGTACGTGCACGTTGAAACAGCGATACTTCCTCATAATTTATTCAAGTACTTGTGGCGTTAATGGGCTATGTTAAAGACTGAAGTACCCTAATGAGTCAAGACTTAAGTAGCGATTGCGCGAAGGGGCAGTTTGGAGTGTTCTCAGAGATTTTTCTGATATTGGAAATCACATATACAGTAACGTAACTCACAGCGTGTACAACGCGCAATCAAGATTCACAGCTCGTAGATTCGTTTAATTAATGGTTCGATAATGGTCAACAACACATAATTTGGTTCAAAATATGAGAAAATTTACAAATAGCAAATAGATGTGTTGTTATTATAAACCAACTGTCCGAATAAGTGAAAAAAATTTAAAAAATCCCTATCTTACCCTTGAATTAGAAGGCAATGTCTACAATTCTACGAAATTCTCGCTACAGGACAATACAATTAAAGTTCTGCAATTTTACATTTTCCAGAGTTTAAAATATACACTTGTATCATAAAGTATGAAGAAAACTGTCTGTAAAAAGGACAGTGCGAGAATGTATTCTTAGGATATTGCCAGCATTGTGACCGCACACTTTGGATCAGCTAGAACACGATAGAACTGCAAAAACTGCATTATAGACGTGCAGATACTGTGCTCACTTCGGTAAAAGTGGACGCATTTTAGGCGACCAGTGTTCCAATCATTTGTGATCATATTCACTTGGATAAAATTGAGAATAACCCAACTTGGAATTACACGTATCTTTTCTTTCTCCCAATGTTGACAATAGTCATACAAGTCGACCACTAACACTCTTGTGCATGGGAACAAATTTAACGTTGGGCCATTTGGCGATGTCGCCTAAACCTATGAAATGATCTAACATTGTTGAATATAGTCTCGTTAGTTTATGGAGAGCGCATAGATTTGCGAAAGCTAGGTTGTTCATTGCAGCTAGGCATGTACATTTAAAATGCAGGTGCAGATAATACATTGACTTTTTACCCATGTTTAAGAGAAGCCCAGTTAGCGTGTATGTGCACGTTTATTTGTGTATCCTTCCCTGTCTGCCTTGGTCTCTATACATATTTCATCTAGTACAGTCACAACTAACGAATTTCCTGGTCATTAAAGCAAACGTAATTTGTATTTATTTTACTGTCTTCTGCCCTTCCGCTACGATCACAACAAAATTAACCTCGGGAAGAGCCTAATTTTATATTAACTTAATTTTACATTATTTTGATGACAATAGTCATGCAATTTCGTATTTGCTGAAGCGTTACAGATATTCAAACTGTAGCTAATCTATAAACAGTGATAATAACAGCTACACTGATATACAATATAATTTTTTTCCAAACGTTACAATCAGAAAATCACCGAATAAGCTTAAATCTAAGTTAGTTAGGATTTTGTGCTTTCCAAAGATTTACAAATATAACCATCTAATAAAAGCCTGTGTAGTAGTCGGTCTACATATTTGCATAGTAGGTCCTACTGTATCAGACTCTTCAAAGTCATAAATTTGGAGCAGCTGGAGGGTAGGGGTTTAGTATTTGGACCTTGCAAGGCATGATATTCATAATGGACCATGCCTGCTTTCCTCTGTTACACCTCGTCGAATAGTTATGATTGACAGCTTCTTAATTTGCCGTGAGGTTTGACGACCACGAAGTGGACCTTAGACACTCTGAAGAACACAAACATGGTAATAACACAATAAATTTATAATCAGTATGACTCAGATTATAAAGATCACAACAAGTCAGACACAAAACAAACACTTTGGGATTAACTGAGTCCAGAAGCAATTCAACTCAGGGACATATGTACGCGTCAGAGCCGTAAATAGTATTTTAATTGCCGGAACCTGAAGCAAAAAATAAAAGACCTAAGTGATGCATGAACTTTATTGCAACAGAAAGACTTGTTAAATGAATTGAACTTGCTCAAATTAACTCAAAGGACGGAGCGGTAATGAATATGGCAGGGATTGCACACACTGCTAGGCTATAGAGTTGCTGTGTGAAGTAGGAATACTCTGAATTCTCTTTGTGTTTTGGGTGTTAGAAAAAAATTGCAGTGATAAACAGATAAACTGAATAAAGATACACAGATTGCGTTGTCACTCTGCGTAAAGCCGTTTGATATACCATTTATGGGATCAAGGCTTTATTAGACATTAGTCACAGCCTTGTAAATTTGTGCCAGCAATGAGGAATAAGTAGTATCTGAAAATAAAATAAAAACTTTACTGAAAGTCATTTTGATTTTCTACGTTGCATCACGAAGCGAGTACAAATGTCATCTAACATTTTTACTTTTTTAAAAATACAAATAAATTTTGGTCCCTGATAATTTAAAAAAGTTAAATTATGTTCGTTTACGTACGATATGATGAGTGACAGTCCCACTGTTTAAGTTTATTGATTTTTACCCATGGACAGCTGTATAAAGTACAACCAACTTACCATCGTGACCTAACACGATACAGGGCTTGATCTTTACCGACAAGTCCCGCACTCAGATAACCCCGGGTCCTTTCATGAATATTACACACTGTCAGTTGACTGGTACCGGTTAGGACATACACAGTATCAGTTGACTCAATCTGACCCAAAGATTGTTTCTGCTTGTAATTCTTACGAGCATACCGTATTACTGAGGGTAAAGGTCATAACTTGCATTGGAGTCACACACACTGTATATACCGAATTCTCAGCGTTTCACCAGGTGTATGACGGCTTACTGGGCTTACGGAGAGATCTTGTGCTAACTGTATATTTCGAGCAACACATACCTATTTCACAAGTCGCCAAGAGCTGTTATATCACGGTATGTAGAATATCTACTATATTAACGATCAATTCGCCGTAACTTTTAACTCTTAATGAATTTCCATTATCCACCTTCTGTTGGTAGAGTACATGTCTAAACAATAGGTATTCAACTAGTCGTATACGTAGAGCTATAACTTTCAAATTTTGGTGTATTTCATTATTTTCATTCTGTATGTAAGGTACACTTCTTATCCGACTCCCAAAACATTTCGAAACGCTTATTGTTCACCTTGTCAAAAGTTGCTTATATAGCGCAGACAGTTCGCCCTTCCAAATCGTGCACTTTGAGAAAGCAGGTGTTGTTTACTTCGCTTTACATATTGACGATCAAATTTCCACAGTGGAGCAAAGGTTCAGCGGTGTAGGCCTATTGCGTAAACAATAACCAAATGTAGACGATTATTTCAAGGAAGAGTATATGTACTGTATTGGATCGAAGAACCAGTTTAGTATGAATGTAACACGTACCTTTTGAGTTCATAATGGCGGCCACTCTCCGTTGTAGTTCATGAGCTGAAGGATTTATTTAAATTTTCACCACAGGGGACTGTGCATGATTACTCGAGTTTCAAATTTATAGAATAAGAAATGACTCCATTTATCGACAGAATAAAAGGATTGACATGTAGTATAATTTCGTTTTCTCGCCGAACTCTTGAAGGTTTCCATGCATTTCGGGATTGTGTTACTCGCTTTGTTAAGGATGACCTCGTCACGGTCGAGCAATCATGGGTTTATCAAATACATGTATATACTTGAAACCAGACTCCGTTCCCTGCAAGGTATTCATTTTCACAAATTTGTTGCCCGTTCCAATTAATTCTAGATTTCAAATTAATGGGTGTTCATTGTTAACGTTGAACGCAACTCAGGGACAGATATTCGGACGCTCAAACTTCTACCATTCTTTCCTGATCTACCACTTGTGGGTCCTCATTTTAAAGCTCTTTGACAAAGAGAAACTTTCACTGTCTTAGTTTTTTGAAAATCGACATTATATTTTTCTCCTATAGAGTTAACACAGGGATTGCGGCCATGTTTAATTTCAAATATTGCAATGTGTTGGATGATTTTTTTTCGCTAGTTCCAAACTTTGCATGGTGACCCCTGATTTTTATTGTTGATTTGGTAAGAGAAGGACTGAAAGTTTCATTGAGGAAAGTTTGAGCAAAGGTCTGAATCCTTCACTTTCGAGGCGCATACATACGTTGAAGTACCAAAGCCATTTTATAGCGCATTGTCTTTAGCGTTCATAAACCTTTTCTACTCTACGAAGTTGCTAGCTGCAATAATGGTAACCTTTGTGGACTTGGTCGTGCGTTTGAAGTGGGCCTCTGTCGTACGGTTTGCGTGATGCCTTATCAAGGCTACAATTCCACCTGATACCTCGCCCACGTAAAACAGCACTGTAGATCTGCGGTGCACGCACAAGGATCACACAGAACCTAATCATCACCGAATTTCGCCTTACATCTATACTTGGATGGGCTTACAACGATTCTAACATTATCCGGGACCAGGATTATGGTGAACTTTGCGCATGTTAAGGCGAGATTCGCTGGGTAAGGTATAGGATGGATATTATAGCTTCGGTAGGGCATCCTGCAAACCGCACGACTCGGCCCACCAAGGCTGCAGTTATAACAGCTAAATTGCAACCATTCTCCAATAGTCGTAGGAGCGTTGAAATTTGAGTAATGTCGCAAAATTTGCATCAAACGAATCGATTGAGATATTTTGTGATCGACCAAATTTATAAAATAAGGTGGTTCAGAAGATCAACGAACAAGATCATCAAGTTTATGGACAGCTGCAGATCGACTAAAATACACCATTATCGAAGAGGTAGGGGAAATGGCGGCTGTGAGAACTTGAAAAATTACAGGCGTAGAGCAGAAACGCACCCGTTGCCAAACTGTCAAACTCAATTATAGAAGCCGTCATCAGTCATTCTCCGTGGGGTTCCTTCAACTAAGAGACTCCTCAAGACTGTTAATCAAAAGACTATAGAAGAAGCACCACTGTCCTTAAGGACCTAATATTCCACTCCTCTTTTAGCACAATCATTGGAGCTGAACAATTTCAAAATGATGCCATCGACTACACAATCATAATGACTTTGAAATTTTATTCCTGACTTTTCCCAAGCTGGACCGTTGGTTACAGAAAATTCACAAGATAAACAACTCACAATAATAATTAACAATGGGCACTTATTTTATGGAAGCACACGTGATAGGAATATTGAATTAATATTGACCGCCAGAAATTACAAAATATACATTCAAATTTGTTCCATACAAACGCAGGCTTGGTTCTATTGTTATCGTCATTATTATTATAATCAAGGACTAAAGTAAGTTCATTATGCGCATGCGTGTTTGTATTGACAGTAAGGACGAGCTGCGCGTTCAGTTGTTGATATGTTGATAATGTATTTACAGCTTGTCCAAACGTTCCAATGTAGCTCTCAGCTTTTCCTCATCTAAGCCTTCAATTCTCTCTTCACGCATCTGTAAATGACCAGCAATAATCAAAGTTAAACGTGTTTGAAACAACGATGCTAGGCATGTTGTTCCGACTTTAAATCTGGAGAGAGAGAGAGAGAGAGAGAGAGAGAGAGAGAGAGGCAGGCAGACAGAGACTGACAGTAACAGAAACGTAGCGAGACTGGGGGAAGGTGACAGACAAAGAGAGACAGTCACGGAAACAGCTATAGAGAGACAGAGTCACACAAAGCGAATGATTAGGGCAGAGTGTACTGCAGCTGGACACGGAATGTCTCACAGTGAGACAAAATGTGTCCTGAAAATTGCATTCCTTGAATTTATGATTGAGTTGTTACATTGAACGGTGTTTGGCTTGCAGAGTATCAGCCGCAATGTTTCATACGGAGATACTTTTGAAAGCTACACCCCAGTTCACTATATTCCGTCATATATAGATATATGATGTTGATGGACTTGACAAAAACATTGACAAGAGCACTTTACCTCGTTCTTATGTCTGAAGAACAGAAATGATGGGAGCTCGTTGATTTTATAGTTGGCGGCAATACCCTGAAAAGTGAAAAGGTACAATTCATGAAAAATGAAAAGGTACAACTTCAAATTGCTTTAAAGTATGGGCACGTACACCTTCTAATATCTAACATGCCAGCGAAAATTGAGCATTGGCATTGTAAAATATATCAAATATGAGAAATTCAGCTTACCGGAGAGGCCGCAATATCGGTCTTGATAAAATTCATAGCACGGAACGATTTGGCGTGAGCCTAAAATGTGAGACATATTGCAAAACCGAAGTTAAATGAGCTCTAACAGTTACATAGGCTTATACTAAAGACGGTAGAATATGAAGTTGTCCACATCGATGAACTCTTTATAAGCAGTCTTCGGAAAATACTAGTATATTCGTTGATACCGAGGTACATGTTGGAAACTCACTTTAAAAGTCGGAATAAAGTCCTCACTCTTCTGATGCCACCATGCCGATATGAAAAGCACCATCACTCGATTACCTGTGTTGTTCTTGATATCATTCAGTTCGGCCTTAGAAGAAAGAGAGTAAGATGGTAAGATGAGGGTGGGGGTGACATTAGTCTCAGATTTAAGAGGTAAGCTCGAATAATGCTACCCTTTGTGGCTGTGTAGAACCTGCAATGGCAAAAGTTACAATTTGGACACTTTACTATAAAAACTGGCTAAGTCGAAGGCGGTGGAATTCGACAAAAATCCACATTCAGTAAAATCATGACGACTATCATCACGCAGACTTAGTCTTTTTTCCTTATATCGGCGCTAAAATCCTTATTCTACAAGATTTATATCAAAAATGTCTACAACAAGTTCAAGATGATTAGATCAACGAAAGCTGCTAAAATTATCCAATCCGTGAATTTTTCCTTAAAAGTATGATCAATATTAAATAGCCTTTCCGTCTTGTTAAATATTATAGCTCAAGATGACCATTTCAGAATTTACTCATACCAATAAAAATGTGTCTGCCTTTGTTGTGAGCAACAATTTCCATCCCCTCACCTACGTACCTGCTCGTAGATTGTTCTCACTGACATTTTCCTCGGCGACTTCGTTCCTTCTTACTATCGAGAATGCTGGAGACAAGGGCAAGTGGCCTGGCGCAATTCAAATAATGAAATACGTGTCCGGTGCTCTGAATATATACCCCAAGTCAGTGACGGTAATTCACCGAGTTCCAGCAATCACTCCAGGTATGAAGATGGGGGATTACCAATTCCAAACGATCTCGTGACTTGCGCATGATGATTTCGACGAATGGGTTTGCATCACGTCATAAAAACAAAATTTAGATTTCGTTGAAGGAATCACTGTTCAACTTTCGGTTTGCTAGTTGATTCTATTTCCGTTAGAAAAGTCTAAATTTTAAACTGCTGGCGCTGAAGAACATTTGGTCGTTAAAATAGAACGCACCTCGGGGACAGTTTAAAGACTCTCCACAGTAATTTTTCTAGTTTGTTTCTTGTTGTTTGCGCTCATTTTGAAGTTGCAAAAGCAAATGAAGTTTGCGGTTTCGTGTTTTGACGAATCGAATATTTTATCTCCTTAGACTTAAAGGGATTATTGGCTTTTTATATTTCGAATATTAGATAATCTTAGGTAATTTGTTTGTTTTTCACATTGTCTTTAATCTTTGAAAGATCGTCCAAATGTATCATGTGTAAAGCTAGAACAACATTTTAATCTTTCACACTGAGCCAAGTTATACCTTTAAAGGTATACTGTCACCTGTTCCAATTTTGCCACAGTTACCATGGAAAGAGAAAATCTAACCAATCAGATTTTAAGCGGGTGGCCGCTTTATTAATACAGCGCCCTCACATGGGCATTTTGAATACCAAGGAACGCCCCTTTGACCATATATGAGCATATTTAGATTACAGGTGACTGTATACCTTTAGGGTAGAATGCACATCGGTAACTAATATTCGGACTCTTTTTTCAGTCCTCTTCTGGTGAACCACTTGTCAAGGCTCATTTAAGGAAAATGTTCACAGGCTTAGTTCTAAGAAAATCAAAATTTGTATTTTCCCCGATGGAGTCAACACTAGAATGACGGCGATATTGAATTTCAAATATCAGTATATGTAAGGTAATCTGTTCCTATAGAACCACACTTTGCACGGTGACCCCTGATTTTTATTCTTGGTTTGTTAAGAGAATGGCCAAAAGTTTAATTGAGGAATGTTTGAGCAAATGTTTAAGTCCTTCACATAAGTTAAACGGAAAGTCTATATCAGTACAACCTGATATATCTGAGGAACCATCTTTTGCATCATAAAGACTTTCGCAATCCATCGTGTCTTTGTTTGAACTGATATTTTGCTGCATGCGGAATTCAGACTACTTATAATTGCAGGTGTATTGCATTTTTCGCTTGAGGTAGTATGCGCCTCGAAGTGAAAGACTTAAAACGTTTGCTCAAACTTTCTTTGTGGAAACATTAAAACATTCTTATTCAACACCATAAATAAAAATCAGGGGCCAAAGTGCAATGTAAGTACCAGAGAAACAAAATGCGTTAAATTTGCGGATATTGGATATTGATGCCGTGTCTCTCTGTGAAAAGAAACTAAACAGTTTCAGGTGTAATCTCTAGCAAATTAATAATTTTTAAGTTCCCCTCTGCAATTAAACACGTTTTCAATCCCTGCCCTACATGAATCTGTGTTACTGATATTCTTTGATTCTTCGAAATTAATTTCATACACCCAGTGCATCAACAGGTCCGATTAAATTTCAAACATATTTATTGAAAACAAATATTTTGATATCGTACAGATTTGAGTTTGGCATGCTGACTTGTATGGTTTACAACACTTGCAATTTGATATCAGTACAAGTCTGGCTTGGAAGTACGTGCACGTTGAAACAGCGATACGTCCTCATAAGTGATTCAAAGTAATTCTTGCCTTGGTGGGCTATCTTAAGATTGAAGTATCCTAATGACTCAAGCAGCGATTGCTCGAAGGGGCAACGGAGAGTTTAATCATAATTTTTTACTGAAGTCACATAATACATACAGCAACGTAATAACTCACAGCGTGTAAGACTCGCAGTCGAGATTCATAGTTCGTTTAATGAATGGTTCGATTATGGTTAAAAACACATAATTTGCTTCAAAATATGAGATTTACAATTTTTTCCAATTTATACCAATTATGTCCCTTTGCATAGTTTTAGACGGCTAGGTAAGCTTTGTTTTGAATTAGCAAATAGGTATGTTGTTATCCGAACCCGACTTTCCGAAAAATCGAAAAAACACAAATTTTCAAAATTCCTAGCTTACCCTTGATTTAAAAGGCAATGTCTACAAGTCTTCGAAATTTTCGCTGACGGACAATAGAATTAAAGGCAAGCGATTTTACATTTTTCAGAGTCCAAAAATCACTTTGATCATAAAGTATGAAGAAAGCTGCGTGTAAAAAAAGCCAGTGCGAGAAGTTCCCTTGGAATGTTGCCAGCACTGTGACTGCACACTTTGGATCAGCTAGAACACGATAGAACCACAACTCACACGTCGATTCGACAATTGTACTGAGCTCACTTCGGTAAAAGTGGACGTATTTTAAGCGACCAGTGTTCCAATAATTTGTGATCATAGCCACTTGGACAAACTGTGATGCTATTATTTCAGCAAATATTAAAGACACTAACAAGACATTTAAAGTTCGTCAGTCGAGTTCTTGGCATATGAAATTCATATGAGCTTAAATAAAATACCACAGATTTACAAGTTAGCCAACATGGCAACATACGTATCATTTCTACCACTGTTGATTTTAGGACAAAAGGCATACAATTCGATAACTAACATTCTTGTGGGGAAAAACTTAACGTTGGGACATTTGGCGATGTAGCCTAAATCTCTGAAATGTTCTAACTTTTTTAGTCTCGTTAATATATGGAGAGAGCATAGAAAGCTATGCTTTTCATCGCAGCTGGGCAAGTACATTTAAAATAAAGGTGCATATATATAGTTAAAGTGGTGGGATATTGATTTTTTTACCCATGTTTAAGGAATTCCCTTTTATTTTGAATGTGGATACGTTTATTTGTGTGTATCCCTCCCTGTCTGGCTTGGTCTCTACATATTTCATCTAATACAGTCATAACTAACAATTTTATCGGTCATTAAAGCAAGCATAATTTATCTGTTGCAATGTAACCGTTATTCAGACCATCCATAGTATTTTATTACCTGATAAATATTTCATATGTAGATCACCTAAACTTAAAGCAGATTTATCTTCATTTTGATACCAGATGTATAAATTTGAGAGAGAGAGAGAGAGAGAGAGAGAGAGAGAGAGAGAGAGAGAGAGTGTGTGTGTGTGTGTCTGTTTCTGTGTCTGTACACATTTTTATTGCGATGATTGTAAATCATTTCAAAGAGGAAGGACGTATTGTCAACATAAACTGGATATTTCCATTGCTATATATCTTCAACATTCTGTTTTCTTCTTTTATCATGAACACTGTTGTAACCAGTTAGATGATTTAGGACGCCTCTGATAACAGTCACAAAATTACCCCGTGCGTACTTAAATAGTCAAGGACACGCAAGGATATTTTTGTTACTTTCATTTTGACTGTTTGCTGTCTGGTTGTATGAGTGTGCCCTTGCTAAACAATCGGTGATAACAAATGTTATTGACCTACCATGAATACGTTAGCCTATTGCTAGTAGATGACGCACTTGTTTACGAAGAATTGAGTACAATGAATGAGCTGTAATTATAAGGGTTTCATGGTACCAGTCGCTACCTGCCAAACTCTACGGTCTCAATGAAAAAGCTTTCGATTCATTGACAATCCTTGGATTTTTGTTGAAAATGATATTTGTATCATAATGTTCAAAAGTAAATCACTTCCAATGGGAATGTTCTTGAGAAACATTCCGAAGGAATTCTTACTCTTGCATCTTCGATGATCAGATGTAACAGCCTAAGCTGTAAATTTGTATATAGTCAACAGGTTTACCAATGTTTATTGCTTTGGATCAAGTCCATTTCCTAATCGGTGTCTTAGGATTATTTTTCTCCTTTTAGCTTGGATTGCAAGAGAATCTTTCTTGAGAAACAAACTGCTTAAACTCATCACTCCTTCTTGAACCGGGCAATTTTTAATCCAATGTAGCCAAACATCGCACTGATTAATGTTAATCCTGTTCGGCTATGAACACTCTTTTGCCAGATTGAGAAATACTACCTTGAATATACGAACGTATGCGCACCACCGATAAAAGTGTTAAAAGTCAGCAAGAATAGGTATTGCAATTATACGCGTATTCACATTTTCTACGTCGTTTTTTAACCAAAACAAGCAAGTAGTGTTTGAATTTGAAGGTTGCCTTAGACGACAAGGAAAGCATAATCAGAAACTCCCAACTGACCAAACTAAGCAAAAGCACACTGTTATATTGTCGGCCAAGAACGCAGAATATGGCAGAAGTAAATTTGATAGATTTCCGGTTATGCCCTGGACGATTGGAGTTACAGCAGTTTTTGTAATATTCTTCTAATAAGTAAGTCTGTTTTTCATGTCTCATATTTAAAACACTCTTACGTTAGTAAATATTTTATACTAGATCATGATGAGACGTTCAATGTAAATTCAATCGCACCACTGATACGATCATTCTCAAGAAAGATGTCATAATAAATTAGCTTTCTGTTATTTCCTTGCTAGTAGCACAGACACAAAATGCGTTTATACGGTTGTTTGAAATTGAAAATGCCGGCCTTCCTATGTTAACTCAGTGGGAATAAAATTAAATTTTCGATCTTTACAAAGATAAGACGGTAAAATGTATATATATATATATATAGAGAGAGAGAGAGAGAGAGAGAGAGAGAGAGAGAGAGAGAGAGAGAGAGAGAACATAATAATTCCTAAGGTTGGTTTTGATCGATCCCAATTTAGGGATTCTGATTGTCCGCCATGCATATGTGTGTGTAACACACAATTTATTTCTATTCCTTGTCGATTGTACGATGCTACAACCTTGTTCAGGTGTTCTATGAAAATGAAAAATTTAGTTACAATCAGATACTCTGAAGGTTAGCAAACAGTGTCCATACACATTTTGATTCCGATTATTAGAAATCACTTCACAGGAAGGAGGTGGTGTGAACAGAAACCAATTTTACCATTGCTATATATCTTCAACAATCTGTTAGATTCTTCTCTTATCATGAACAAAGTGGTAAGCTGTTAGATGATTTAGGACGTCTCTGATAACAGATGGTCACAAAATTTCCCGTACTAAAATAGTCAAAGACACCCTAGGATTTTTTTACTTTCATTTTGACTCTTTGCTGCACAGTTTTTGACTGTGCCCTGGCTATACAATCGATGATAACAAACGTTACTTGACCTACAATAAACAGGTAAACCTGCTCCTTGTAAATTATGCACTTGTTTACGATAAATTTAGTACAAGGAATAAGTCATTAGGATTTAAAGGTACCAATCACTACCTGTCAAAATGTAAGGTCTTAATGAAACAAACCCTGGTTCATTGACAATCCTTGGATTTTCGTAGAAACTGACATTTGTATCACAGTGTTCAAAAATAAAACACTTCCAATGAGAATGTTCTTGAGAAACAGTCGGACTGTTGCATCTTGGATGATCAGACATAACAGTAAAAGCTATACATCTGTACATAGTCAACTGGTTTGCCAGTGTTTGTTACTTTGCATCAGGTCCATATGCTAATCGGTGTCGGTGTGATAATTTTTCTCCTTTTGGCATGGATTGGAAGGGAATCTTTCATGAGAAAAATACTGCTTCAACTCATCACTCGTTCAATCGAGGAATTGATAGTCCATGGTGGCCAAACCGTCCATCGCACTGACTATTGTCAATCCTGTTAGCTATGCACACTCAAATGCCAAGTTAAGAAACACTACCTTGAACATCCGAATGAGAACATTGCGGGCCTCCGATAAAAGTGTAATTTGTTGGCAAGAACAGTTCTTTCAATTATAGCAATCTCACATTTTCTACGATGTGTTTTTTACCAAAGCAAGCAAGTAGTGTTGAATTTGCAGGTTACGGTAGATGATATGGAAAACATCATCAGAAATTCCCCACTTACCGAAATAAGCAAAATGAAATTGTTATATTGCTGACCGAGAACGCAAAATAAGGCATATAAATTTGAAATATCTCCGATAACAATATCCTGGACGATTGGCGTAACAGCAGTTTTTGTAACATTCTCTAATGAGTAATCCTGTTTTTCATGTCTCATATTTAAAAGTTTTACGTCAGTATATATTTTGATACTAGATCATATTCTTCAGATGAAAGATATGAAAGATCACTGAGTGAAACTTAATTTCAATCCTCCTTGTATTGGCGTTCAGAGGTATCATTTATCGCCAATTATAGATTATACATCACTCAATTTTCGTTCCCTTTGTTTCGTACTCTACCGAAAGTTACTTCAATCATACACTTGCACAATCCATCGTGCGTCTGTTTGAACTAATAATTTGTCACATGCCAAATTTAGACTACTGACAATTGCATGTTTATTGTAGTTTTTCGCTTGAGGTAGTATGTGTCTCGAAAGTGAAAGACTTAAAACCATTGCTCAAAATTTCACTGTGGGAACATTAAAATATTCTTCATCAACATCATAAATAAAAATCAAAGGCCATCGTGACAAGTATTAGTACCAGAGACACAAAATGTTAAAATTTACGGATATTGGATATTGAAAATGGCACCCTTCCTATGTTAACTCAGTGGGAATAAAATCAAACTTTCGATCTTCACAAAGATAAGACGGTTAAAGAAATTATTAACTCCGAGAGCTTCAAAATAAGCCTACACAAGTGATAGATCAGAAAAAGTATTGACAAATTTTAGAGTCTGAATATCTGTCCCCGAGGCGCATTCCACCTTACTACTTGCGGTTTGCAACCTTTCATATCAAATACCTGACTTTAAACTGCATTTACAAATATTGGATAGGGCGTATGGAAGCACTGTGAGGAAAACATTAATTTTTACGTCCCCCTGACCTCCTAAAATGTCTGACGTCCCTCGTCATGGTAAGCAAATATCACGGCCCTACTCTACCCATCCACCTTACAACCTGCGCTAAAACACTTTTTCAGCGAACACAACTCTAACGTTTATTTCTACTCGCTACCTCAGCTACAAATTTGGAAGTTGTACTATATTGCTGGCAGAGACTGCAATTCGTTGAAACAATATGCCATATGTACTATTTATGAACATAATATATTCAGTTGAAAAATGTGTAGATGATATACATAACAAAATGACGGACTGACTTGTCACCACGCATTAGTGCACTTTTGTTCTGCGCCAAAGCAGTATTGTTCCTTTTACTTTTAATATACATTGCTGCATTACTCGAGCTATATACACTAGTGTTACATGCAATCACTGTGATATAGATCACAAGCGAGCTTAAATTAACTAAAGTAAATCACCAGCCGTATAGAAATGCTGATCATTAATTCAAATGGGTGTTGCACAGGGGTTTGGCGTAGGAGATTTGTGTAACTCTAACAAGTCGCCACCTCAGCTGCAAATTTGGAACTTGTATTGCTGGCAGAGACCTCAATCGTTGAAACAATATGCCATGTTTATGAACAAGCATTACGTATTATTCTAGTCTGTCGCGACGAAAGGCATGGAATGTTACAGGACATCCCATAGTTTGATAGCTTATGAGCATCTATTGATACGATTCACAATTCATAAACTTTATCAGATTAAATATGCCGTGTCTCTCTGTGAAAAGAACTTAAACAGTTTCAGGTGTCATCTCAAACTCATTAATAATTTCGAACTCACAGCGTGTAAGACGCGCAATCGAGATTCATAGTTCGTAGACTCATAGTTAGTTTAAGTAATGATTCGATTATGGTCAAAAACGCATAATTTGGTTAAAGATATGAGAACATTTACAAATTTTTCCAAAAGATGCCTATTCACGTCCCTGAGCATAGTTTTAGAAGGCCAGCTAACCTTTGTTTTGAAATAGCAAATATGTATATTTTTGTTATAAACCAACATCGAAAAATCGAAGAAACACAAATTTTCGAAATTCCTCGCTTACCCTCGATTAAGAAGGCAATGTGTACAATTCTACGAAATTTTCGCTAACGGACAATAGAATTAAAGTTCAGCAATTTTACACTTTCAGAGTCTAAAAATCACTTGGGTCATAAAGTATGAAGAATAAAAACGCCAGTGCGAGAATGTACCCTTGGAATTTTGCCAGCACTGTGACTGCACACTTTGGACCAGCTAGAACACGATAGAACCACAACTATTACCCATATCACACTCAAACTTAATCACAGCAATTACCACATCGCTTTACTGGGCGACAGTCTCGAGGACAATTCTGTCCTCCAGCAGAGCTGTCAACCTAGGGTAGAAAATACGATGTTTTCAATCGGGTTCGAAGCCACAACATACGGTATCCAGTCACCGCTCGGCCAAATCCCCAAATCTACGAAATGTACTGACATTGCTGAAGACAGGCTCGCTAATTTATGGAGTGTGCGTAGATTTGCGAAAGCTTGGTAATACACTGTAGCAAGGCATGTACATTTAACATACAGGCGCATGTTGTTTAAGTTGTAGGATATTCTTTTACCCATGTTGAAGCGAATCCCTTTTATGTTGTATGTGGGCACGTTCATCACCTGAGCCTCACTCAGATTTGTCTTTATCTTGATACCAGATCTACATATCTTGAAGACAGACATACAGACATACAGACAGACAGACAGACAGAGCCCGGTGGTATGTTCTGCTACCTGGTCATTACTAAGGTTGATTTTGATCGATCATAAATTTGGGATTGTAGTTGTCACAGGTGCCATGCAAATGTTGTGTCATTCGTGTAACACGCTATTTCTATTCGTTGTCGATTACGATGCTACAACTGTGTCCAGGCGTTCTGTACAAATATGTTACTTACAATCAGACTTTCTACATGTTCGAAAACGGTGTCCATACACATTTTTATCGCGATTATTCGAAATCATTTCAAAGAGGAAGGACGCATTGTGAACAGAAACTTTTTTCCATTGCTATATCTTCAGTAATCTGTTTTCTTCTCTTATCATGAACAAAGCGGTAACCTGTTAGATGATTTAGGACGTCTCTGATAACAGATGGGTCACAAAATTTCCCGTACTAAAATAGCCAAGGACAAGCAAGGATATTTTTACGTTGATTTTAACTCTTTGCAGCCCGATTGTTTGATTGTGCCTTGGCTTAACGATCTGTGGTAAGGAACGTTACTTGACCTAACATAAATAGGTCAGCCTATTGCTGGTAAATTACGTACTTCTTTACGATGAATTGAGTACAATGAATTAGCTGTAATTATAAAAGTTTCATGGTACCAGTCGCTACCTGTCAAACAAACTCTACGGTCTAAATGAAAACAATTTCGTGTCATTGACAATCCTTGGATTTTAGTTGAAACTGACATTTATATTAGTGTTAAAAAAACACACTTCCAATGAGAATGTTCTTGAGAAACATTCCGAAGAAATTCTTACTCTTGCATCTTCGATGATGAGATGTAAGAGCTCAAGCTGTCAATTTGTATATAGTCAACCGGTTTGCCAGTGTTCACTGTTTTGGATCAGGTCCACTTGCTAATCGGTGTCTTAGGATAATTTTTCTCCCTCAGCGTGGATTGCAAGGGAATGTTTCATGAAAAACAAAGTGCTTCAACTCAGCACTCCTTCTCGAACCGAGCAATTGATGATCCAAGGTAGCAAAACCGTTCATCTCACTGATTGTTGTCAATCATGTTTAGCTTTGAACAGTCATATTCTTCTTATAATAACCCTGCTCCTATGTCTCGTATTTAAAACAGCCGGATGTTTGTATATAGTTGAGACTAGATCACAATTAGAAAACGTTCAATTTAAATTCAACTGCACCACGTATACGATCATTCTCTGGAAAGATCATGTCATAATATCTCTATAATTAGCTTTCTTTTGACTCTGAAGACCTTGCTTTGTTCATTATTATCTCCTGCCTCTCACTATCATCGTCATCATCATCATTACTACCATTATCCTCATCATCTTTGTCGTCGTCGTCGTCGTCGTCTTCATTGTGCGACGAAGCACAGTTTACAGTGAGTACGTACTTTTAAATGGCGACACTTATGCTTTCTCTAACACATCAATAATTTTCAAGTATCCCTCTGCAATTAAACCGTTTTCAAATGGCATTATCCCCGCCCTACATGAATCTGTCTGACTGGTTTTCTTTGATTCTTAGACATTAATTTTTTCTCTGAAATGCGTCTATTTACGTTTAGAGACAGTAGTGACTGTGTTTAGACAGGTAAAATCACATGGTGTGACACGGTCATGCGAACACGAATATCTCAAGTTGTTATACTGGGACTACAAGTTGAACATTATGAAACCGCTGGACGCAAAGCATTGTTGTTCTAACACTCGTTCAAAGGGTTTTTTAAATTTCTTTCAATACATTGTACATATTTGTGCTGTTAAGTACTTAAGTACTATGATTTATGCCATCGTGGTATTACAAATTGCATTAATTGGCCTGTAAAATACCTTGGCCAACATGGTCTTAACCGGAGATATTTATTATAGTAGGGTCGGCATAAAATATTCAAGCCTTATACAATGAGCTGAAAACCTGAAAATAGGAGAGCTAGGAACATGGACGAATCAGGACAGTTATACAGGGGAAATGTGACGATATATTAAATTGGATGTCAATCGATCGATGAATTACATATGACAGAATATAACGTTTTAATCATTGTTTATTTCAGGAACCAGCGTTGTGGTCGTACATATTCGTAAAAGAAGAAGATTTAAGTTGGTTTAGTGATTTAAGTTGATTTAAGTTTCAACCATCTACACAGAAGTCGCTTTCATGAAGTAACATACTGTCAACTGGGTATCCTGTTTTTGTATGCGACATATTTTGCTGAATAAATCAAATCAAATCAAAATAACAGGCACAAAAAGCAAGATGCATATTTGTGTAAAAATGTGACATTGATGTATACATAGCGCATGAAGTCTTTTAGCTAATCATTTATTTCACGTTTTTTAACGGAGAGCAATCTCATTGATCGATGTTGTCGTTTGGTATCCAGGGCGCATCACCGGCCACAGCATTTACAGTTTGTCTAAACGTTCCAGAGTACATCTCAGAGTGGCCTCATCCAGACCTTCGATTCGGTCTCCTCTCAACTGAAAAAAAAATCAGGAAGACAATATAAACATTATGAAACCAATCATCCGCTTTCGAGAAACTCTAAACAGATGTGCTTTGTATGCAAATATACTCCACTAAGGTAGTTTGGCAAAATATATAAAAGCTTTTTGGGAAATTGAAAGCTTTTTGCAACTCCTTGATCGCTACTCTAACCAACCAATTTTTCTGTCTCCAAAAAAACACACCAGGAAAGAAAGAAATAGAGGAAAAAGTCCCCCGCAAACCGAACTTCCCTCCTCAACAAAGAAAACAACTTCCGAACACTTTTCTTGGTCTGTCCCGTAAAAAACAGCTCAAGTCTTCCCAGTGTTCAAGCTTAAAGAAACTCGGAAAACAAAGAAAAAAGGACGGGTGTATTTGAGCGTGTCTAAGGTTTCTTTCTTTCTTTGTTGCAACTATATTCGTAGTTTCTCTACATGCGCATACTGATGTGCAAAAGGTAGATGCCCTGTGCTTGAACGAACGCTAATTTATATTTTGGACAGTTCGGACAGTTAAACTAAGGCCTTGATCAATCTTGTTCTTAAAGTGAACTTTGCATACATTACCTCGTTTTTGTCTTTGAAGAAAAGGAAGGAAGGCAGCCGGCTGATTTCGTAGGTGGCGGCGATTCCCTACAAAGAAAAGCAAACCCAGTGAAAATCTGAATGTACGGCAATGTATTGAAAAGCTTATAACACAATTTATAAACTTTGGAGAACAATACCAACAGCTTTATCAACTGTTAACTCTCCGAATCTAATGCTCTCAACATTAAAAGCATGAGCACATTCTCAGCATTTCATCTCCTATCTAATGCCAGTAGTCTTAAGGTAACTAAATACCTTAAAGTTACTTTAAGATTTTATTTTTTTCTCAGCTATAGAAGTCCCAAACCTCAATAAATATATATTTCCTGAAAGCCCTGATATTAGAAAATCCGACCGTGCACAGTACATAGTCATTATTTGCATAATAGTCACGTGACAAGCGTTTTGCTGAACCTTCCAAAAATCAGATTTTCCTGCCTTTAGCGAACACGCTGCACGATTTACGGTCGAAATTTGTGCTTTGACAAACCTTGGAAATGCCCTTCAAATCTGTGATTGGGATTTCCGTTATATGACTTTGTTTTGTTGTTGTTGTTGTTGTTGTTGTTGTTGTTGTTGTTGTTGTTGTTGTTATGCACTATAAAAGGTGTTAGACTAAGATGCTTTTCAAGGAATTGTCATTGTCGCTCCATATAATTTGAATGAAGACTCGGAGAAAAAATAGCAGACATGGGGTTTGGGACTTCTATAACTGAAAAAAAATAAAAATCTGAAAGTGTCTGTAAGATATGTGGCTACCTTAATGAGTGCGATTTCATATTGCTTGCGTACCGATCCATTATATACAGACGGGTCAAGGCGGTATCTGACCAGAAGTCTGCAATGCTTTCACAATAAGAATACTGCATAGCATTGAAACACCTACCGGAGACGCTGCAATGTCCGTCTTGATGAAATTCATCGCGCGAAACTCCTTCGCCAAATCCTTAAAGGCCCATCGAGAACATAAAGAGAAGGAATAAGAATCAATTGTGCATTGTAGCCAATTAATATCGTAGTATTAATACTATCGTATCATATAAAATACCATAATCATGATTTGATCTTTCAAACAGAAAATAGAACTCAGAAAAATTTCAGAATTTGGAGCGACGGATACGATGTGAGTTATTCTCTTTCTACGCTGAGATATTGTTGACCAAAGCTCAAACGACACGGTTTTGCGGTAAACTTGGCGATATTAGAAGAGTTGATAACACTGGAGTAGTAAAATTGAAATAAAGGAAATGCTTTTTGCAAGGAGCAAACACTGAAAAAATCAAAAAAAAAAAAGAAATTTGGAAAAAATGATCAGTGATAGACGATATGATTGAAGGACTTCTTCAAGATATCGCAGTGTTGTACAATGAAATGTAGTCTACACGTTAAAATACCTTGTAATTTGGAATGAATTCTTCAGACTGTTGATGCCACCATGCTGTTATCATCATGACCAAGACTCGATCAGGTGTGTTGTTCTTGATGTCATTTAGCTCAGCCTTTTGGCAGAAGAGAGTTACATAAAAGGGTTTGAAGTGAGTATATATGAGGCAATGTCCATTATAAGAAGTAAATGTACAGCCCAAGTTTTAACTGTGATGCCATGCACTCGATGTTCTATTCCTGTACAATATGAGCTCAGAATCAGCAATGCGAATTAAATAATCTAGTCCTGTTAAGGGAACTTTAGACCATTCATTTTCACAAATTTCAAAATTCAGATGATCGCTATAATCTGTGGTAACTCTGTTGAGAAAATTAAATTTCAGATCTTTCCACGAGACGGTGAAATTTCATTACTGTACAGACTTCAAAGTGAATCCACACATGCGGTACATCAGGAAAGCATTGTCCCCTTGAAAAATTCCACCTTTAAAAGTAACATACAACATAATATAAAGATGGGCTCTGGATGACGAGGGAAAGCAGCTTAATATAAAAGGAATATTAAAGCTCGAATTTTGTCGTGGATGCAAAGATTTTATTTCTTCTCAGTGGATGTGCAACATTCAGAGAGTCACTTTACTTGTTAATTATTTCGAAACAATTCGATGTTCAACTTAATCTGAGTAACTCACCTGTTCGTAGATTGTTCTTACGGACATCTTGCT
Organism: Ptychodera flava; assembly: GCA_001465055.1. Taxonomy (NCBI): domain Eukaryota; kingdom Metazoa; phylum Hemichordata; class Enteropneusta; family Ptychoderidae; genus Ptychodera; species Ptychodera flava. The sequence continues at coordinate 161,847 of LD362518.1, forward strand.
TGTTTTCTGAATCTTCGAAGTACAAGGTTGGAATACCGGATCTTGCCTCGGTCGCCTGAATTTATATCCCTAGCCCACCTCCTAATATCACGAGGTTTCGAAGAATTGCATTTTGCTGATGCAGCAATTATAGGGAAATGACCGGCTACAGTGGGATAATTTTTCAACAAAAGAGTGAGATCACGTGACGTTAATGCTGCACCGATCATACGACCCTTACTCGTGCAACCATTTTTAACACAAAGGGGATTTTTATGATAGTAGCTGTAAAATGTTTGTCAACCTTATCCATAGTCTTGTATTCTTGCGTAACGTACTTGTAGATCTTGATTCTTTCATTTTCAATTTACACTTAGTAGATGTGTGTTCAGGTATGATGAAAGAAAACTGCACTTACAGACCATGTAGTTGTGCACTGTTACACGGGTTCCAGTACAGTCCCCCTGAGCATTTGCCCTCTGTAAATTTACTGTAACTCTTTTCATAACCCTAGGCCCAATTGGTGGTTGCGAAATGTCACGATGGTGTTTATTAATTTTTTTTTTATCTATTAAGATTTTCGAAAGTAAACACCAAAAAAAAGTTTGCATAGGATTGAGTGACCGAAACGGGTGCAAATCACCTATACAAAGTTAGTGCCCAGAAAACATACTACACAACGGGCAAAAGGAAAAGCTGACGTAAAATATAACAATTTACAGTAAAATTACAACAATGAAAGATATGACTACGATGTTTATTTAGGTCTACATTTACTACAAAAAGCAGCGGACTGCCCATGTACAAGTGTTTTGACGATCAAATGAACCATAAAATTGTCTAAATACTACTTGTATATCACAGTCAACTTCAAGCGTTGATTTCATCGCGTCACGTGTCGGGACAGTGGGTAACTGATCCCACTGTTGCTTAACTGCATTGTTGTCTTGTAGAAGACATGTAAGAGATAGGACTAACAGGACATTGTTGTCTTCAATGACAGGGAGCCCAGATGCAGATGGATTTCCATGGCTTGACCTTCATGGGCAGCTAGATCAATATAAAGCTGACAAACAGAAGCATACAGACACGAGGGCGAACAGACAGAAGAGCAGATAGACTGAGAAAATAATTGATGAACCAGACAATAAGATCATAATCAATGACCAATCCTCGAAAATATTGCAAATAATCTTGCCCAGCAGAGTACCTCAATCATCGAGTCGCATTTCTCAAATGGATCACAATTTCAATGCGCATCGGAAACAGATAGCTGGACTCTAAACTTTTTACAATACCTTTTTATAATGTATCGATATTGTGACATTTTTAAGGTGTTGGAGTAAATAAATTATCACCGTCTTGTTTTAGTGAAAATCAATTATTTTTACTCTTAGAGTTAACACACAAATGGAGGCCATTTTGAATTTCAAATATCGGTAAATTTCACGTAGTTTGTTGCTGTGGCATCAACCGACCTGATTTTGACTCCTAATTTTGAAAGGCAATGGTTTAAAGTTTCCTTGAGGAGAGTATGAGCAAACGTTTAAGTCTTTCACTTTAGACATTTATATTACTTGAAAGACATGTGTGCTGGTTTTCCCCGTAGTTATTTGCTGCCAAAAAGGGACCACCAAAATTAATCAGGCATGCAGTCGCCACAAAGTCGCCGTTGGAAGGGAGCCAAACTTACTGTAGAACAATGCCTCTCTGGCCTTATGTTATGATGGTCGCTAGGTAACATAACACAGCGGAGAATGTGCATTCCAGTGCCGTTAATTTGAATTCTTTCATATTTGAAAGGGATGGAAGAATTTTGTCGAGAATTTCGAGACTACAAAGGGCGATTTTTGATTTAATGTGTTCAGTTTTCGCAATTCTGTTTCTAGGACTTTTAATACAATAAGTGCAATGCTGCCTGACACGCTTTAGGGGCCGTCGATAATAAAAGCTGACGCACAAGAAACGTAATTCCTTCGTTTTACTTGAAACCCCCTCCCTCCCCCCTAAAAACGAAAGTTCTTATGCGAAATCAATTTCGTATTATGATGCCGTTTCTGACAAACCCACACGCACCTCTCCGATCCGCACGCCCATGAAAAAATACCGGAATCGCACATTAATTAATAAACCTCCACTTTACGCGTTTCACATTTTAAGACACAGAACCTTATAATGCATTTCGCACGCAGGAAAATGTTTCACGTACATGCTTCACGTTAAAAATCATACAAGTTTTTTATTTCAAATTTATGTCTTTTCGTTGTCTTTTCTATCTCCGTATTTTGTGGTCATTCAGTTTTCGATGAACGCTAATATTGCGTTCTCGCTGCAAAGTCGCACTTCGAAAACAATAGAGGAAAATCCTTATGCGATTTTGGCGCACACAAAACGAAATGAGCTTTTACCCCGTTCCCCCTAAACGAAAAAATTACGTTTGTCGTGCGTCAGCTTTTATTTTCGACGGCCCTTTAGTGAGGTCTACTGTTCAGTTGTGGTTATTGATACGGCCTAGGCAAAATTAAGATGTTGGATTTGGGCATTATATTTCATACAACACTTTTCGTTTTGACTATTGCGTAGGTAATACATGCATTACGCTCGTTTCTGCGTGGTCATCTCAAGCGACAAAATTCTCTGAATTATATTTTGTTACCGAAAAAATTAACTAATTCGTTGAATGTGACTCATTCGTCCTTGAATTTCAGAGAAAGGTATGTAAATTCATGTACATTCTGACTGATAGTGATGTCTTTTGCTGTCTTTGTTTCCGCTGACCCAAAATATCAATCACCATGGCTAGAACTTCGGCTACAAATCGCTGTAAAATATTCCCAATATGTACCGAACAATGCAGAAGTAGACAATGTTGGGTTATCTTACTCATTCGATGATAACTTGATAGAGTCGTACTAAGTAAATTGAAAATAACGCACGTTTGGCTATTTACTTGCAGAAGTGGCGAAAGACAAATAAACAAATGAAATGTTTCCTCTTCCAGTAAGGGGACTCATGTTTATGATGATCAATATCATGTTAATATGGCTACTGAAAATGACGATAGCGTCTCACTGAATAGTTTGAATCACAAGGTACTGGCTCCAGCAAGACAATGGTATTGGTTATATGTCATATTTGCACCGAGAGCTTGCATTGCATTGTATTGCAGTATGTGTGTCCTTCAATAGGAACGATTTTTCGGATAAAGGGTGCTTAGATTAAAGTGAAAAATATTTTCTCCATATTTCGTGGAATTATGATGAAGGCATTAATTGCACATAATACCGCAATCACTGGTGTTACTATTTACTGATGACCTTTACTGATGACCTTTACTGATGAAAAAAAAAATATTTCTGTTAAAATTATTTCTGGCATTTATGACACTGAATCCAGCGGATATTCATAAACGTGGATGTAGATGACGTATTGTAGGCAAATTGACATAGTTTATAACGTTTAGACGATAAAGACGCGTAATCGGCTTATGATGGCGCTATACCAAGTTCTTGGAGCTTGCATAAGCGTGTGCCGAGTTTCGAGAATTGTCTTGGAGCCTTCGTTGTCTCGTTTAAAGAAGGTTGTATACACAAAATTGACGCAAGACAATGGCAGATACACTGCATAAAATGACTATATTTGATCTTTGCAACTTCTTTCTTGTTATGTTGAAAACACAGCAAGTATTTGAATCCGCTGAAAGTCACATGACCTTACTATTTACAACTTGAAGTCATTCCGAAAGGACTTGTTTCATTATATCTTTTGATATAAACTGGGATAAAGCAATTTGCAAGTATTTGCAGACAAATAGTCCCGCATCGTCTCCTTAACAGTCCCGAGTTTTAAGATGCCGGAAGCAATTTCACCTTTTCCAGTTGTGTCACTCATTTCATGGTCCGAACATCACCTCTTCACAAACGACTATTCAAATTGTTATTACATTATTCACTATCTCTCAGTATTTTACAATGCTTTTCTGGTCAACCACTGTGGGGACTCATTGTAAAGCTCTTATCGGCAAAAAAATTAACTGTCTTACATTTTCGAAAGTTATTGTAGAAAATGGTGTTTTTCCCATGAGGTTTAAGGTGGAGCTGCATGTTGCCAACACAGTTTTTTTCAAAGCAATATTTCCTATCGAAGATGACAAGGAAACTCCCTCATACTATATATTTTCAAAAAGAAGAGAATATAAAGTTCTGTATGATAGCAATAGTTTACTCGAAAGATGAAGTGGTGTATATTTTGCGTAAAAATCTCAATTTTGATAATAATAATAAAAATCAATTTAAGTCAAAAACTTGACACTATATTCTGAAATGTAATATATTACTTGAAAGAAGAGCATATGTAGAAAAAACGACTTTTTTGCATTATCTATCCTCATTCTAAAATGGCAGGGATTGAAAGAGTGATCCTCAAAAACGTGATTAAATCATGATAAGCGAAATTATTCTGAAAATTATTCTGAGCAAAATACGCTATTTTGGGTCAAGCGTCCCTTAACACGGGGACCGTAACCTCTTATTTAAAATGTAAGTATTTATTGCAAAACAAAATATTCTTTCTCTTAAACAGCATTTAAAGGACATAATGCGAAAATTTAAGAAAATTTTACCCAGCCAAAGTGGAGCTAAATTCTTCGGAAATTTTGAAGTAGGGAGAAAAGATAAGCCGGGTAATCGGGTGATTTTCACACATTTGCATAAATTAGTACCTCTTTATCACACAACTTGCGACCGCTTGACAAGCTAAAAGGTGAAACCAACCAATATTTTAATCTTAAGTGAACCAATTAATTAAAATTGTATGAACATTCTTGCAAAAAAGTTATTCTGAGCAAAATACGCTATGTTGGGTCTAGCGTCCCTTAACACGGTGACCGTGACCATTTGGAAAAACAATATCGGTTATTTTGTTTCCGTATAACCAAAATTTGCACCGTGACCCCTGAATTTTATTGATTGGGTAAGGGAATAATTAAAACTTTCATTGAGCAATGTTTGAGCAAAAGTTTAACTTTTTTACTCTCGAGGCGCATACCACCTTAAATGAATCCCCGTCCAGACAGAAATTCGCTAGTTAACAATTATTGTGCGAGTCACGCAAAACTGTACTAGTACCTGTGTAGACATCTACAAGTATTTCCTTCAACATGCTATGCTGGATGCAGTAAACAAGCACATAGATGACATGCATGGAAGGAATAGACTGTAAAGTAGTTAAAATTTAAACATCCAGAAGGCTTATTAATATGAGACTGGGCTAATGAAGCTGCCGAATCAAAATGCTGATGATATTTGGCCTCTGTTGGCGAAACACTTTGCATGTTTGGAAAAATGTCCATAATACCCCCCGCTTTGATTCTTTCAATGACAGTACTGAGGACACAGAACACACCAGTTCTTCCTTCTCCAGTACTGCACGTACAACAGTTAAACTATAACACATGACGGTGAGGGCAATATCACGATCTGTGGTCTGCCCAAGGGATGGTGATCCTGACCGAAATATTGATGATGCCCGAGCCGCGGGCGAGGGTATCATCAATATTTAGATCCGGTCAGAGATGACATTTATAGATGACAAGAGATGACATTTATCGATTTACTTTATGTAATGTTGGCACACTGTTCCGAACAGTATCCATGAATGTTCATATACTGTTCCGCACAATATCCAGGAATGTCCATAGCATATATACACACATTCACTCAGGTACTGGACACAGACATTGTAACTGCGAGTATACCCACATGATTGTGAATAATACGGTTGTGTGAACACAGGAAAGACAACAGAGAACGTTAGTAATCAGAATAAATTTATTAAATTTATCTTTTCTTAAAAAGGTTTGAGCGAAACCTGTCCTGCAAACACATTAGCCTTTGACCCTTAAACGTATAAGCAGCACTTCATCCAATCAAAACCGGAGTCTGTGGTTTTACTAGCCAATGTGGAGTCATGATATCATATACATGGACTTGCGATGTATTCTGCTTCACGCTTGAGCACTGATGGCGCAACAATACACTGCAAGCTAGCCCTTGTGCGAATACTCCGTGTATGGCGCTCTTCCATAGTGTCACAATGGTGTTCTGCCTTAAAGCATGCTGTGTAGTCTTCTTCCTTCCTGCAAAGTTTTCACACATGGCTCTATGAAGTATTACTGATAAACTTTCTATTTATCCTCATGTCCTTTTATTTCAATTTAGTACGAACGACATATTGTGTAGAAATTTAGCTACAAAAACTTCGAAATGTAATTCTTGACAAAGGTCCCGAAGAAACTTTCGGGCCTGTACTTTCGATGACAACTCATGACTATGAATTTTATATGTTAATGATAGGTTCGCTATTGTCCATTGTCTTGAATTACGTTCATTTGGCGGCTTCGGATAAATGTTTCCTTCCTTGATAGAGGATTACAAGAATTCTCCATAAGAAACACATTTCTACAACTAATCACTTTTCCTGCGTGGCAACCAAAACATTCATCGTCCTGTTTGAACACTTGGATGCCCATGTGTCAAACAATCACCTTGAGCATATGAATGGCTACATGCATGCTCCACTGATTTAAGTTTAAAAATTTGCGAAGAACAGGCCGTACAGTAAAACATTCATCGTCGTGTTTGAACACTTGGATACCCATGTGTGAAACCATCACCTTAAGCATACGAAACGGCTACATGTATGCACCACTGATTAAAGTTTAAAAATCTGCCAAGAACAGGCAGTACAGTGTGAACTACAATGTCAATCTTTACTTCAGACGACAATTACATTGGAAACTTGAAGAGCAGAAAAAGAATGTCTTTGGGTCACGATATTTTCTCTTTCGTTTTCAACCGAAACGAGCACGTGATGGGTAAATTTGCTGGTGAAGGTAGATGATAAGTAAAATACATCAGAAAATTTCCCAGGGACCGAAATAACCAAACAGTTACTATAATGATGTCGAAAAAGAAAGATGAAACTTGCAAAGATTTGCGTTAAACAGCTTTTGAAAACAGGAAAACACTCTTTAACAAGATAAAAGTAACACTTTTTATTGGTAAAATTGCAAACAGTAGTATGCTCGTATATCTTTTGGAAGTGACTAACAACTAGAAAGTTGAGCGCACATTAAATTTGCCCCATTTTGATAATTTTCATGATAAATGTCGAGTCATAAAAGCCATAACAGTAATGTATCTTTCTGTCTTTAGTTGTGACCTTAAAATTCATCTGACCATCTCCTTTCTTTTCCTCCCATCATCATCATCATCATCATCATCATTATCATCATCATCCAAACAATAGCCCTTATCCGACATTCCACTTGCACTTTTTATGTTTGTCGTGTCGTAGCTCATCGTACTTTGGTAGCACTTCCAAATGTGTATTTGATCTCTAAAATTTGCCACTTGAAGCTATCCTATTTGTTCGCCACCGATTACTGCATGTCGGATCTATTGACCTCAAAAGCGGGACCGGGCATGTACAGTATAGTAGTGTTAGTAACCATCATGAAATAACCCGACTCGACGAAAACGAAAGCTAATTTGAGCGAAACTGAATTCTCTGTCCTACTTTTATTTACGCTAGCTAGATGAGGCGACATGTTTTCACATCAGAGAAAAATCCCCTGATATACTCCATTCGTACCAAAAATCGTTTTTGTTGTATATTACCCTAACATGAGAAATTGCCGAAATCATACTTTACTTTCATGATTCGTTGCGCCTTAGCGTAGGCTCTCATTTTATCACATTTGAAATTACAACTGCTGACAATATTTCTGCAAGTTTTAGCAAAATTTGGTTAGATTCGAATTGAGCAGAAGTTCCGAGTTAAATATACTCTGTCCAAATAATACCGAGATGTATTGCGAGTTGAAAAATATACGATTATGAGTACGGAAATCTGAAAAAAGTGATAAACCATAATAACTTATTTTGTAGGTTGAGAATGGGATGGAGTAAAGTTGGGTATAACCCAACGCGACATGAGTTTGGTGACACATCACTTCGAAAGGTAAAATTAAACTATTCATGCCAATTTTATAAAAGCTGAAATTATTTTTTTTATTTCAGGCATATAAATGAGATGATCTATAGACCATATACAGAGAAATTCCTTTCCCCCTATCTGTTATTCTTACGAATTTCGAAAAACAGATCAATTCACTCACTTATTGAACTTTAGCGCTTGAGCGATTAGATCGCTTTTAATAGATCCGTAAGCATAAATGAACGGTTATCACTTTTCTTTAAACAGGAACTTCGCCTATAAAAGACGGATTATCGTAGATGAATACAAATGTAAAAAAAGCACGTTGCTGATTAACGTGCGCTGTTTGGTCCCAGAAGCCCATAATTTTGCCATGTTTCGGGCGTGAATCTCGCATACGATGTCTGTGACTATATAGCCACTAAATTTAAGTCGAAAAGAAACTGATAAAATGTTCCTTTTTTGTCAGAGAACGCACTTATCATACGGTCAAAGCCATGTTATGAGAATTCAGAAACTCCTGCCCAGAGTATGCAAATGCCTTCGCCATCAGTAATCCCCTTATTGTCCGCTCACGGTCCTGTAACTTCCCCTTTAACATTATCATCCAAACAGTGTACCAGAAAATATGCTGATTCTTTGTGTGACAGGAACCAAAATGTTTTCAATCCCCATCTCCAACACTCAAATATCTTTCGGGGTTTCATATTCCTATTATTCCGTAAATTCTCAAATCTAAGACCTGCAAGACGCTTTCACATCAATACCATGTGATTTCACGGTATTCGAACATATCTCCAATAACTCTTCGACGAGTGACTTTCATAAGTGTTGAATCCTAAAAATCTTTTACCAGTAAGAAAAAAATGAAATGCTTGGACGCACAATATTCCGAAGTAAATAAACAAAACAAACACATTTCAAACTCAGTTCGGTTGACACGAACATTGTAAATATTCATATTGGTGTTGCTAACCACTATTTATGCCAGGTTCATCGATTGTACCTCAACACAGATTATAAAATTCAATACTGCGGCCTGGGAAATTCTTTGGACAACATGGTAGATTTAATTATTGTCGGATTACCTTAAATTCAGCTTAACGCTTTGAGTGCCAAAGTCTATTTTTGTCCCCTTTATAAAATAAACCCCAGTCAATTTTTCTCAGATTTTTGCCGAAATTTTGAGAAAAAAAGTGTAGCCAATGAAATGCAATGTCCATTTGGTCCAAAATTATAAAACAATTACAGAAAAATTCACAAAAATTGGTAAATTTGGTGGGAAAAGTTACGCCGCTCCAAAGGTTTAATAGTTTAACTCGTGGTTAAGTTGTAGTTCCGAACACGAAAGAAAAAACCGTCGGCAGAGAAGTATAGAGATGCAGACAGAAAAGTTGTTGAGTGGCTAACAATTAACAAATGAATTACCAATGACAAAATATCCAGATATTAAGAACGACTTTATTTCAGAAACCAGTGTTGTTTTCATTCAAGATTAAAAGGTACGCTTTCGATCATTCAAAGTAAAAACAAAAGTTTAGCGATTTGCTTTTGTAATTCTCAATCAAAGTTGTTATTATGAAGAAGGGGAAATAAATTCAATTTGAAAGAAAGAGTCATGTGCAAGAATGCAACAAAGATGCACTTAGCAAAGGAATAAAGATAAAGTTTTCGGTATCAATGAGTAATCCCATTGGTCGATATCATCATTTGGTGTTACCGCTCATCACTATCCACCGCTTACAGTTTGTCCAAACGTTCCAGGGTAGCTCTGAGGGCCACTTCGTCCAAACCCTCTATTCGTTCTCCTTTCATCTAAATCAAAGAACAACAGGAGAGTATTAATCAATACCAAAGAATTGCCCACTTTCTAGAAAATTCTAATTATCTTTGTTTTACATTTAAATATAATAAGAGCTAAGGTATGTTGAACAAATTAAAATTTTAAAGGAAACCGGGAGATACTCGCTACTGCATTCCCTCTTTCCACTCAACATACATAAAAGTTTCCCGCGGCTTTTTCAAATTACATGGGCTTCCGTTTCAAAAGCGGCAAACCTCCGCAAGAACCCAAGTCCAAGCCCACCCACATTGTTTTTCAAAGCGACAAACATAGCAATCAAGTTCCATTTCCCTCTCCCCTTTCCGCCGCCAACCGAAACGCCCGCCAACCCGAAAACTACTTCCCAACGTATTCTCAGCCGGTCCGGTTAAACACAACTAATTTTCTTGATGTTTCGGCCAAAGGTAGTATGGGCCTCGAAAGTGAAAAACTTAAACTTTTGCTAAAACTTTCCTCAATGAAACTTTCAGCCATTGTCTCACTAAATCAAGAATAAAAATCGGGGTCACCGTGCAAATTTTGGTACTAGAGAAACAAATACCGAAGATTTACTAATATTTAAAATTCAGAATGGCCGCCGTCCCTGTGTTAAATCTATGGAGTAAAAATTGAAATTTTCGATTTTCGAAAAACTAAGCCGGTAAAAAGTTTTCTTAATCCAAGAGCTTTAAAATGAACCCCCACAAGTGGTAGATCAGAAAAGAATTGTAAAAGTTTGAGAGTCTGTATATCTGTCCCCGAGGCGCGTTCTAGCAGAAAGGCAGATAAAATGAAAAAGGAAGTATTCTTGTAGGTTTTCTTTTCTTTGTTGTAACTTATTTGTCTTTTGTACAAGCAGTATACCGACACATGCTGAGCTATAGACTTGGTTCAAGTCGGTGAATTTTAAAAAAATAAAATAATTTATAATAGTTTCTCTTGTGTCTCTCCTATTTCGTACAAACCTATTCGGAATTTGGCAGCTCACGCCAGGTTTTCCCAGCGATTGAATGCGTCACGTTTGAGTCTGCGCAGTAGTGAGTTAGTTTCTGCCGGATTCCGGGTGAAACTCCGCTGTATAGCGTTCACTCCACTCATCGCGTTCACCCTACTCATCGCGTCCACTCACGCGCGCGTTTCACATGAAAGCAAAATACAAATCATTGCGTTCACTCCACTCAAACATTCACAAATCACAGACTTGAACCAAGTCTAGCTGAGCTATAGCGAACAATAGGTAATGTTTTGGACAGATTAGATTTGATTAAAGTGATCTTCGATGAAGCATAGCATGAAAAGACAGATTCTTCATTGCAAAATCCACTGAAATCTTTTCTGCGAATTTATTTATTTCATATATTACCTCATTTGAGTTTCTGAAGAACAGGAAGGAAGGTATCTGATTTATTTCGTAATTTGAGGCAATGCCCTGCAAATTAAAAAAAAATAAAAGCATGGTGAAAATCTGAAAATTACTGTAAGACATTGAAAATACACTGATAATGATTTGTATCGATCCATGATACTGAGATCGAAAAGGCGGCATCTGACTGACAAGTCGAACTGCAATGCTTCACATTAAAGCCAGTGTAGAAAGCAAAGAAACTCACCGGAGCTGCTGCAATGTCCGTCTTGATGAAATTCAGCGCACGGAATTCGCGCGCAAAAGCCTGTAAAACACAAAAAAGTGCGAAATTAGGAGTAAGAATTCAACATGCATCAAACTCCATGTTATAACTCGATCATTAAAATAGGAAACAGAACCAAGACGCATTTCATGATTTGAAGCAATGTACGGCGTGAAAATAGAGTTTACCAAAGTTCAAACGATATGGCTACGGTTGCCAGGAACATACGTTGTCACGGAATGAACAGCATCTGAGCTGCAAAATTGGCACAAATATTGATTTTAATTTCAAGAAAGCAGACCCTTACATGCAATATCGGAACAATGATTAGGGATGTATGGAATGATTAAAAAACACATTCTGAAATTTAGAGATCATTAATTGTTGTATTAGCAGATCACTCCATATTACCTTATAAGTTGGAATAAAATCCTCGGAGCGTTCGTGCCACTATGCAGCAATCATCAAGACCAAGACTCGATCACCGATGTTGTTCTTGATATCATTGAGCTCAGCCTTTTGGCAGAAGAGAGAGACATGGAAGAGTTTAAAGTGTGTACGAGGAATTTTTCACATGAATGACAGCTATACCGTTCGCTAATTCTATTCAGAGAAGTGGATTTTTGAAATTTCACACAAACACGATTTGCGAAAGTTGCATTTGCTGTACAGTACGCGAAATGAGTCAATACAAGCAACAGATCAGAAAAGCAGGTGAAAGGACGTGTGTGAGAAAGTGATACTGAGCTATTCCACCTTCAAAAGTAAATAACAATATATATCGCCTCCAAAAATGTTTCTGGTCCTTGACATTCAGTAAAAGTGATGCAGCGACGCGTTTTGTTTTTTGGGTTCTTTTTCTTTTTTTCTTTTTTTCATTTCTTCTCTTTTTATTTTAATCCTAACAATGCTGGTTTGGCACTATCGATGCAACAGTTATGTCTTTTTTACTGGCTGCATAATACTTTCTTTTTAGCATTTTCTGACGTGCAAACAGGGATATCAAGGATAGCTGTACTGATGAGTATGTAAACCCCCCTCCCCCCTCCAAAAAAACATGTCGCGCAGATTTTGAAATGACGAACGTGGTGATCTTTTTGAGGGGACCTGTCAAATGCTAGCCTGTAATTATGACAACACCAAAATTAAGTTTTTGCGAAGTTCGCATTTTGTCGTTGATTCAAAGCTTTCCTCTCCGCGTTTTTAAGCAACCGTAGTCATTTTACTTTGTAAAATATTACAGAAATCTGCATGCTAAACGTAAATTGAAGAAACATACCTGCTCGTAGATTGTTCTCACGGACATCTTGCTTGTTTAGTTTTCTGAATCTCGCTGTGGAATTGAACGTTGGAATGATACATGTTCCTCGGTGGTCTTAATTTATATACTTTTGGTATCTGTCACGTGAAGTGAATGCTACCAGGTCTCAAAATGTTAATTTTTTAGTAATGCTTTGTTCACTTCAAGAGAAGCAACACAAAAAAGCTGGATAGTTGGATAAACACACACGGTTTTATTGCTCCCCATTTAGTGTGTTTTTTATCCTGTTATTCGGTGTTCATTCCGGTTTGTATCCGGTTTATTGTCCCATTTTTTATCAAGCGTCGCTCAGTGCTTAAACTGCTTTTTATGAGAAGTTTTTATTGCATTATGTAATCTGTGTACGTTTAACTAACTTAAGACCTAGGGGCTGTTATCGATATTGTATATGGTCGTTGCTGTAGTCGGTGTCAACCTTTTGCTGTACCCTGCACATTCGGGATTGACTTCGAAGCTTTAGGCAGTTTCATTTTAAAAGAACGCTCAATTCATGTGATCTGGAAAATTTTATCAGGATCTCTAAGCTGTTCATGACATAACGAAAACTGTATTTACCGAGACTACGCACGTTTATACATATTTATCCTTGAAATTTACCCACAGTACACAATCCCTACCTTATCCTGAAGCCTTTCCCCAACAGGTGGCAAGAGTAGGGTTACCGTCCTGCGTGATATGCATTGTGTTGTGTTTTATGTTGTGTCGTGTTGTGTTGTGTTGTGCTATGTTGTGTTGTGTTGTGTTGTGTTGTGTTGTGCCATGTTGTGTTGTGTTGTGTTGTGTTGTGTTGTGCTGGGTTGCAGTACAATGCTGTTCTATGTTGTAGTGTGTTGTTTTGTGTTTTATAAGACATGGAAGATGTGGGTTACATTATGCTTTTTTCATCTGTGTGTATAAGAGAGAGAGAGAGA
>LD362519.1:12119-30101 GCA_001465055.1 Ptychodera flava
CTTGTCCGTAGGATGACCTTAGTGAGATAATTTCATACAGTAAGGAAATACTTAATTTTGTATCCATGTCTATAGTAGCTTCAGGGACTTTGGCCCTATGTTTTTAGCAGTGTCAACAGCTCAAAAATCCAAGCTACAAAGAAGTGTAAAATTTAAACTTTAAAACAACTGAAAATGTAGAAATATTGAAGGATGTAATTCCAGAAACTGATTTTACTATAAATTTTCTGTTTCAGGTGTTTGATGTTTACAAACCTATGGATGTGCAAATGGTAAGGTCAATATCTAACAATTTGATTGCTTCATGTTACAAAGTCAAAATCCAAAAATGTTTCCAACGTTTTACTGATCAGGGTTTCATGCTTATGAGAGTTTCGTATTATTTTGATATGGAATGAAAATCATGGCCTTCATATCATGGTTTTCAAGTTCAGTGGTAATTATTATTACGTTTTATATACTAGCACCATCAGTTGTGCACAGAAAGAATTGTGGACCCAATAGTGCATATGAAATAAAATGTTTTTTCCTATACCCTAATGTTGACCATGGACCAGCATACATGTATGGCCCTCTACATGTAGGTCAGTGAACAATATCTGCAGGTCTGAATATTGCTTGTTCCATAATCCAGAACAGTGGTGTGGTGGCACTCTAACGGTAGTAGGTTTCCTCTTTTGAAACAGTACAGCAATTGCTTGTGAATGTTGAGGGTCAATTCAGGTCAATTCAGGTCATATCAGATCAGGTCAGATCAGGTCTGATAGCATTATCAATAATAAATTATGGCATTTCAACTGATTTTATAGCTATTGGTGACCTTGTTTATCGTATTGATGTACATACAGTATATATGCCAAACCAACCATGTTCATCCAATGTACGTCACTTAGTAAAAGGACATGCAAGTCATCATTAACAGTGTGCCACTTAACCCACAAGATATTTGAACTCCTTTGAAATCATTGATTTTTAGCAATATCTTGAAATTTCTTTGAGCCAATTATGTATCATATGTGAGATTATCTGAAGTTATAGAGGTTAACTTTAACCCCTTGAACACTTGAAATTTCCAGCAACATAGCAAATTATTGTGTACCTCCAGTGCAGGAAATTTCTAGCTAGATTGTGCATGTCTCCACAGTGTCTTTACTAGATGGGATAACTTTTGCAATGGCAGTCATGGGTTTAAAGTCTTTTCCACAGAACAGTACTTGTTTGGAGAGCACATATGTACTGAGGTTCACCTTCTCATATTTACCATACATGTACTTCTCAGTTCCTGGTAATCAGTACAGGGTTGCTGATAGGTGACAGCAATGATCCAGAACTGCACACCCAAACAGATGCAATTCTACACACCTTAAAGTAAGAAAATTGGCAAATTATAGGTCTGTGTTACACTATATATGTTTCAGAAATGAACATACATGTTTTATTTTGTATTGTAATATGTATATATTAAATTTGCATGAAACCTGTGTACAGTTTTAACAGATGAGTATTATAATACTATAAGGACTACAGATTTGTAGTGACATTTCACAATGCATTATCATTAAAACAGGATATTATGCTCTCATGTTGCCTCATATTCCATATTATTCAAATCCGAAGTTGGCCTTTCCTTGATAAGGTCCAGAACCATAGACACACAAGATCTTACAAAAGAAAAGATCTTGTAAAAGCCTTAGGATAGTCTGCCTGGAAATTTAGACCAACATTCATTCCCCAATATCCGTAGAGTCTAGATGTAATGTTTATGTGTGAGAAAATAACATATTCTTTCATTTGTTTCTTTTTTGCATCAGAGATATTGTATCAGCGCATAGAAAAGACCAGGAAATTTGCTCTGCTGCTCTGAAACTTCTGTCAGATATCATTCCCAGTTTAGGCAGCACACAGAGAGAGATATCTGATGAACTGGAGAGTGCCAGAAGTTTTGCTTTGCGCCTAGTGTCAGGCTTTTGGTATGTTGCTTTTTTTTAATGACTTTCTTTACCTTCAACAGATTTGCTTGATTAAGGTAGAATGTGCCTCGGGGACGGATATTTTGGCTGTCAAATGTTCACAATATTCTCTTGATGTACCACTTGTGGGGGCTCATTTTGAAGATTATGGAGCATGGAAAGTATTCACTGGCTTTGTTTTGTGAAAATCAGGAATCAGTGATGGTGTCCATTTTGAATTTCAAATATCAGTAAATTTTGGATAATTTGTTTCTCTGGTACCGAAGTTTGCACGTTGACCCCAATTTGATTTTGAAAGAGAACGATCAAAAGTTTGCATTAGGAAATTAAGTTTAAATAAAGATTTGTAAGACTTTCAGTTTTGAGCTACAAACTACCTTTAAAACCATACTCCATCCCATCGAGAGTACCAGCATAACATAGGCAGGGATGAGTGAGTCCTGTCAGTGTTTGGTGGGCTTTGAACCAATATATCAAAGTACATTAGATGTTGATCTTACACAATTCATATCACTAAGTGTCAAAAGAACCACTAGAACTGCACAGTTACCGGTCGAGGCACAATTGTGTTATAGTCCTGGCCTGTAATTGCCACTAGGACTTTCTTTGAGCCTTTGAATTCCATTGTTACAGAGATCTTAACAGATCAAAGGGGAGCATGCCAATTTTTAGCTACTATAGACTATAGTCTATAGAAGCTATTGGGATGGGTATCCGTCCGGCGTCCGGCGTCAGTCTGTATGTATGTATGTATGTATGTCCGTTTGTGAGGCGTCCGTCCACTCAAATATCTTGAGAACCGCAGTACTTACTGATTTGATATTTGTTGTGTGGATAAAATATATGATTTTGAGAAACTGTTTTTATTAATTTTTTGATATTGTTGAAAATATGCAAATTAGCACCAAAAAGGCGTTTTTGACAAAAAATCTTCTTCGCCACTGGTCAGACAGCTTTGTTATTTGGTATACAGGTCCCTAGGGATAACCCAACTTAGATTTGTTAAAATTGTGATGAAATATGCAAATCTGTATTTTTACGGAATTTTTTTTTCTATTTTTGGTCAGGCCATCCTGAAATGAGCTATCAAAGATATCCACCTTCTTTATCAATACATGTGTCACATAACACAGCAGAGCTCTGTCGACTGTTGAGTCGCTCGTTTTTCAAAACCGCTGGTCAGACAGCTTTAATATTTGGTTTACAGGTCCCTAGGATGACCTTAGTGAGATAATTTCATTCAGTCAGGAAATACTTAATTTTGTATCCATGTCTATAGTAGCTTCAGGGACTTTGGCCCTATGTTTAATTTCTTGCAAAGATTTCAATTTTAGATTAGTGGAAGCTAAGAAAATTGACTTCATAGGTAGTGCAGATAAGAGATGTGCTGCTACTGTCAAAAACTCTCCCTCAGCAACCTGCTATCGTTTGATCTGTGTAATCGAAGATTAGGGAAATACTCAAAGAATATTCATTCCACTTCTGTTCTCTTTGCTGTATATGTTTTCAGGAAACTCCAGAGGGAAGGCCAGTATGCATCACCTGTCCGGTTGTCCCTGGCTAAGTGCATGGAGGAATTCATCAAACTAGACTTGGATGGAAAGTGGGCGTTTATAACACAGGCAACAAAACAGAGAGGAGATGGTGACAATGCTTCCGACATTGCACTGACCGAGCTGTTTCCAGACTTGCTAATGGACAAGAATCATGGGATACGTATGCATATGGCAGAGGCTATTCCCTGGTAAGTGAATCTTTTATACATTAGTTGTGTATAGTATTGCAATAAGGTCAAATGTGTGTGTGAAAAATATTGCCGTGATATGATTACAGTCTTCTGTTGACAAATTTTTAAACACTTGAACAACATGCCATGAAGAAATATACTGACATTAGTGAGTTTCTATTGGTATGGGTTATATGAGTTGTTCACTTTCTGCCTATATCTTTAATGTGCCAAACTATCCTTAAACTGAATGGTGGAACACATATTACAGTGACCTTCAAATTAATCCCGTATCTGCTATAAAACCAAAATATCTGATATGATGAAATACCGGTATGTTAAATTATGGTGGTAGACCCTAAATTAAATTTTGTGAAATTTTCGAAAAGGGAATTTTAAACCATTCTCTTTCATGATCATAAATGAAAATCAGGGGTCATCGTGCAAATTTTAGTAATAGAGGAAGATTACCTAAAATTATGCAAATGTTTGAAATCCCAAGTGGCCACCTCATCTACGTTAACTCTTAGGGGAAAAATTTAGTTTCCTATGGTTCTGATTCACATGTGTACATTAATATCTGTCTATTCAGTATTTTTTGAATTCTTTACGAACAGTTGCCATTTGATTGAATCCAATTCTGTCTTAACAGCCTGTTTGTGAAACAAAGTGACAGTGGACCTATCCCAGTATCAACTGATCTCCAGGACAGAGCATTCACACAAGTTGTACAAAGGATCCAGGAAGCAGCTAGTGTGCCAGTGAGTCAAACTTTTTGTCTGTCGACTTCAATTTGAAATAGACTTGTTGAAAAAGCATGTCATACATGGAGTTTAGTTACATATTTTAAATTTGCAGTGAGCTTCTTAGAATGAGTAATAGTTGAAGCAGTTCATGATTCAAGGTTTCTCAAGATTGCAATTTTGAGGCTCTTTATCTTTTCTCAAATCAATCATTGCAGCCATGAAAAGAGCAAAATGTTTTGAATGGAAGTCCATACCAAGAACAAATCTGAGTAAATCTTGGTATTTTATTTTGTCATTGTAAGCATTTATTTTGTTCATATTTGGTGTGAGGAAAATGTTTTCTATAGACAGGCCTGTCTGTGCAAATGTAAGCTATGTGGGTACATGACAAATTCAGTTCTTATGGATGAAAACTAGCCAGCCTCATTTCAAACTTAGGGTCTAATATCATTGCTATGTGTATTACCTGGTAGGAAGCTCAACAGCATGTTGAAGAGATACCAAGAATTTCAGGCGGGGGGATCAGCTTATCTATAGTAATCAGGGTAGTATAAAATAACCGGCAGCCAGCAAAACCAACCGGCTGTCAGTTGAAATTTGCTGTCTGTGAAAATTATTAGTTTAGTGAAAATTAGGACATTTGCACAAATTTAATGCTCTCATGCACTATATGTAACCGTCTTTTTAGTTTTGCCATCTGTAACTAAAATTTTCTACATCCCTGGTTATGATTCTGGAACCTCATGATGTACAATTACACATATTTGATCGCAACCCCTGTGCCAGTATATGGATTTCAATATTTTTTAACCACTTACAGGACAGGCTGCAGTCAGAGGAACACGCCGATGAATGGAACAACAGGGCTGCAAGTTTACTGAAAACTCTGTCAAGCGTCATCTGTGTTAGTCCAGTGTGTGAAAAAAGATGTGTATTTGCACTGATACAGTGTATTAAAGAGAATAATATTGACATCGCTGTCATGAACAAGGTAGGGGAATATACCAACATCTAGCCAGCATTTAGCCATATTGAGAAAAGCAAAAGTGTTATTACTTAGACCCTGGAAGAGGTTGTGTAGCAATTTTTCTTCCACTCTGTCAGTACTAAAGAATAAGCAGTTATATAAGTTGGATCCATCAAACATATATATCCTTCTTTACACTTATTTAAAAATCATTGATTTCAGTTCATTTTGTCATTTGTAGGTTTTACAAGAGATTTCATCCCACCTGAAGTACCCTACCATACACAGTTTCCTGGAATGTCACCTTGGATACATCATATCTTGTTGGCTGGAAGTTGGCTACTCTCTACAAGAGATACCATACAAAATTTTTGGCTGTGAAACCAGGGTGACATTCTTCAGGTAGGTGCTGAACATGATGATGTATTTACATTTAGGAATAGATCTACAGAGATGAACAACTCAATCAAGTATTTAAAGGTATACAGTCACCTGTAATCCAAATATGCCCATACATGGTCAAAGGGGCATTTCTTGGTATTCAAAATGCCCATGTGAGGGCCCTGTTTTTAAAAAGCGGCCTCCTGCTTAAAATCTGTGATTGGTTAGATTTTCTCTTTCCATGGTAACTGTGGCAAAATTGGAACAGATGACAGTATACCTTTAAGGGTCCACAGTTCAAGTATGGCAGTAAAGTAATGGATCTCTACCCTTGTATTCTAATTCTGTTTTCATAGGTATAGGAAAGTTTCCCGTTCAAGCAAAACAGTCAGTGGCTCTGTACTCCAGATTACAGGATTTGATTGCACCTGATCTTGCATTTATCAAATCTTTTACTTGCAAAAAGGGACTCTCTACTTACACATAGGCAGAAACGTGTAGCTGGGTGTGACATTCATTGATCAAAATATCTTTATGGATTTAGAATTATGATATTTTAATGTCATTTTCTTGTCATGAATTTACTTTGAATCTATTGCCTATGAATATAAGTGATAATCAGTGGTAAATTTTATTTTGCAAATTGAGATATAGAAAGAGAGCAAAAGTCACTAAATAGTTTTGTTAAATTATAATGGGATTGCTTTGATATTGAATACAGATTGCCTATGTAGGTGAAATGTCATGTCAAAAGTCAGAGGTCATGACCTAAATTTACATACTACTGTTATCAATAAAATTTTTGTAACTCACAAGTCAATACCTGTTTGGTTTGCCCCAGCAGACAGTACTACAGAACTTTAATTCCACACCTGGTCATGAACAAGAAGATTGAAACAGTGGAATCACTAGGCCAGGAATTAAAAATGGAATGGATACAGCTCCTCAAGGAATGCTTCCCACAAATCATTGTTCATATCATTCCAACTTTTGCCCATCAGAGGGAGGGAGATTCAATGACAGAAGAGCTGCACAGAAGGAAAAGCCATGCTACTCACGTTTTAAACCAGATA
Source organism: Ptychodera flava (assembly GCA_001465055.1). Taxonomy (NCBI): domain Eukaryota; kingdom Metazoa; phylum Hemichordata; class Enteropneusta; family Ptychoderidae; genus Ptychodera; species Ptychodera flava. The sequence continues at coordinate 18,983 of LD362519.1, forward strand.
CAAGAGATTCTGTCACAACAGGTAGACCATCGTGAATCAGAATACCTCTTGTATACCTTATTTGTCCACTTTCAATGGAAAAGTAAAATTAACACTGACAATGTATGTTTTCCCGGCTGAAAGTTAAGATGCTGATAAGAAAGTACATCCAATATTTAAATTTATTTAACAAACTGTTGCAAAATAACAGTATTTGTTACATTGTTGCTATACATGATTGTCTCCTGACAGGGATGTGTGATTCTCTTTGCTAAATAATGTTTTCGAATTGACATTTCACCTTTTGTGTTTGCACAACGTTAGGTGACAGAGAAACTGATACAAAATAATCTGGATGAGATTGTTGTGGAATTGTTGATGACTCTGCACGAACCTTATTCTGAAGACAGTGATATAGGACAGTTTGTCAAGTAAGTTATTCAGTAAGATACTCCATGCAGTACTCTGTCTTTGCCTGGTAGTTGTTGCCACATATCTGTTTGGTAAAGGAGATAGATCCATTGTAGTTTACTTGTTTCCAGAATGTTATTGGAAGGTACAAGGATTGAAATTCACAACATTTTTTCTCAATATCGAGGACATACATGCAATTATGAGTTGCCTGCAACTTGTGAGAAAACATTTCCAAAAAAATACATTTCCAAATTTGCATATCAACATAAGATGCTTTTGTAAAAAATTTCAACATTCCCTAAATTTGCTAAAGAATACAGAAATCTGTTTCATTTACTTGCTGAAAACAAATTGTTAGATTTTCTCCTGTATAGAGAATTTGATTTGTATCTGAATTTTCTTTTCTGTTCTCAAGAGATTAAGATTCTTTTTATCTTAGAATCCAATTACGAAAATCTTCAATCATTAACCCTTTTCCTGCCAGACAGTAATAACTGTATCACTTCCCCATCAACCAAGTCAGTAAAAAGCGGTATTTAGCCAAAACATGTCGTATTTTCACCCACTTGGCTTGGTATGTTATAGCATCTTTTGTCCAAAAAAAATCAACTTTACAGTATTATTTTTCAACAGCCTTCAAATGTACAGTATTATGTTAAAATACATCATATGGAATACGTTGTGTTTCATTAATTTTAACCATCTTGACCTGGTGGTGAAATATGGACTTGGCAGGAAAAGGGTAAAAAGTATACAATCACCTGTAATCTAAATATGCCCATATATTGTCAAAGGGGTGTTCCTTGGTATTCAAAATGCACTGTTTTAAAAAGCAGCCACCCGCTTAAAATCTGTGATTGGTTAGATTTTCTCTTTCCATGGTAACTGTGGCAAAATTGGAACAGGCGACAGTATACCTTTGAAAATAAGCCTTCTGCCAATATTGTTTGATCGCTGTTTCAGAAGTAATCTCATAGCTGTCAGTGGCACTCTGTTAAATGATGAACTCTGTAAATTGTGTTATTCATAACTCTTCCTTCAAACTGCTCATTTTACACCATTGAACCTCACATCTCTGATTAAATTAGGTTTGAAAAGACAGCTGCAGCGTGTCAATTTCAACAGGATACCGCGTAAACGCTAATTATCTAAGTTTATCTTTCCTTGTTTCCTTTTTCAGGGAAACGGATCCAAAACCCAATCCACCCTACTTTACATCTTACACCATTAAAGCCACTTTGGACTATTTGACTGGATGTCACCAAGGCAACAAGTCGCTGGTTTCCCTCCTCTCAAAATCCCAGGTTAGAGTCCTCAAGGGAAATTATGAATACAATCCTTTTCAGAATTAGAGCGCGAAGCCACTGCAGTGAACTGCAATAAAACTGCTCACACTAATTAGTTTCAGCTGTAGCCAGCTGGCAAAGTCGACAACATTGTATGTCCCACGCAGACAGTTTGTCTTGGGAAGTTGAAAAAAGATTTGTACATAGACCAGTGCATGGTAATGTTACATTGTATCTTAATCTTGAACACAGGGTGCCAATCGTAAACTCTCATTTACAACTCCAGCCTCAGACAGAGCTAGTTTTGCCTTTGTACAAGCAGACTTTTTGGTCTTTATCAAGTAGCCTTGTTCAACACCAAAGTGGCCACGGCTACAGCTGAAACTAATTAGTGTAAGCAGTTTTATTGCAGTTCACTGCAGTGGCTTCGCGCTCTAATTCTGAAAACGGTTGTAATTAGCCATTCAAAATAGACCATTCCGGTTACGTACTCTCTGAGAAAAATTTGATGACCACAATGTAGTAGAATTGCTGTACCAAACACACTATTGGCATGTACATGATCTCGCTGGAATTTTCTGGCGTATACAATAACTGATTGTGCTGCAGTATACATGTTTTTCCAGCATTCAAGGGGGTCTAGGAGTTGACATACACATATGATGTAGTACCTGTAGATACTGGTACATCTGATTGATAACTGCTTAACCATTGTGATATTTGTTTTCAGGACAGCACACAGAAGATACTTTTACAACTCCACACTTACATGGCAAAGTCAAGACACACCTATGAGAAACGGAGAGCCCTGTTAATGTACAGACTGTTTGTCATTCTACTGCTGGCAGAGCTTCACGAAGGACTGGGACATGCATGGGCCTTTGTCCTGAAGGATGTTATCTATACACTCGTACACTTCCTGGATGATGTTGGTGACTCCAATGACCTGCTGTCTGCTTGTGTTGATCTCTTTCATTCTGTGTGTGAGACTGCCATGAAATGTTGCCAGGAGGTATTGCAGGATTCATAGACTATGATTGTGTGTCACTTTTCTGTTCATCAACTTAAAGGGCCTATGACATGATTTCCAAAGTTTTTATTTTTTTCCCTTCAAAAACTCAGCTAGGGGACCTGTCTATGGATTGCATATTTTGTCAGTTCGGAAAGATGTGCGCGAAGGGCGAAATTTGACTCCCTTTTCTTGCTTGGTGATCAGGGGGCCTCTTCGCACCCAAGCCAGGCAGCGGTATTTGCATATTGACCAACAGGTAGAATTGACGTCATTTGTACAACGCTATTGTCACGAAAGTGTATTTAGCGGTCCTTGTATAAATTAGACCACAAACAGAGTCAGCTATATAAACAGTGCTCACAGACGTACAGTAAACACTGCCACTGACAAGGAAGCCACACTGGCGGTCGACGGCTGCAGGGACTTATCAAGTTGCTTCCAGCTGGGACAGTGTTGACCAGAATTCAGAAAGTGATTTCGAGGGGAATTAGCTCAAAGACACATAGGCAACCCCAGGCATCCGGGACGAGTGGTTCGAAATCAGAGTCAGATTCTGACTCGGAATGACAAAGCGCGATTGGACAAAGCAATGGGAATGGTAGGGACAGATTTGACAGTACGACGAGCCTACTTTTCATTTCTTTGTATGAAATAAGACAGTATCAGTCTTAGTTTTAACTTTTCACGGTTGAATTTATTTTATAAAATGTGGAGCAATCCCGCGCCTGAGTATTTCGATTCAATGTATTGCATGTTGTAGCTGCAGTAGGCCCACAGTACACTAAGTGTGTAGTTTTTGGACGACCTCAGTTTTCGGACATGCAATCACATTCTGTTCGTCGGGCTCACTACGCTCCGTAATGATAGCGTTTTACAAGTTGTGTGACCTCATATTAAGTGAAGTGATACTGCTGTCCCGTTTTTGATAGTTTGCTTAGTAGAAGCTATTTCGGGCTATACAAATTCGGCAATGTTAGCCAGACCATACGATAAAAGGTGCCGAAAGCAACACACGGAGACAGCCCATAGGTAAGCGCCAAACACGTCGAAATATGGTTATGTCGTATATTAAACGTAATTAATTATCACAAAATATTTACATTAAGTTTTTAAACACATTGAAAATGAAAATTGAGGTTTTGAACTTTCAAATTATCAACATTTAGCCCCTTCTCACTTTCCAAATACGACGTCCGATTATTGCGATAGCAGTCCGATTACTATATGCACTCAACACGGGGTCAAAAATTTTGCAACTTGACCCCCTCCGTCGTGTTAACACTTTGACGATACACACAAAAGGTATGGCACGGTCCCTCCACAAAATGAGGGACCGTGGGTATGGTAATAAGAATTCGTAGTGCTCGTCATTTATGAAACGACTTTGGTTGGGCGAAATTCACTACCCTTTCCGAAAACTATCACTCTGAGTGTATAGATGTGTTGGACGTCGACCTTTGACAGAACTATCATTTCCTTAGAGCACGAGACAAATGGTGCAATCGACCCATGTTCCCGTGCATTTTCAGAGCAAACGAACCCAGCAAAAAATGATGCGTTAGGCCTATTTTGTACATGTTTTGATGAAGAAAAACAAAGAAAGCTTGTCGCCGCATTGTCGGGTCGCCATTTTGAATCGCCGTCTTCACCGTTCACAATTGTGTAGAGACGGGAAGCTTCCTGGCTCGCAAATGTTTCCCGATGAAATTTCCCATATTTGGCACGAAAGCATAGTACACCTAATCAGATACCCTGACAAGTCATTTTAATTTCAGTCATTTTAATTTACTCGATCAGCGAGGCGATCGGCCGTACACGACATGTGACCGTTGGTAATCTCCTGAAAAGACCATGTCACTATAGCAAACTAAACACTAAGCTTACAATGTTCTCTCGTGCGTTGCGCGCCTGGTGTACGTTCTGAGCAAAGGAAGCCCTTGCCTCACACCCTTACGGACATGAGATTGCGGAGGTGTGAAAGACTGTTTGCCCGTATTAAGATAAGTCGTCGGCTCAACTTCGAAAAGCCGAAAAAAGTCGAACAAGTTGGGCTAGGGGTACACGCCCACCCGTAACTTTTACTTGCGTTTTATCTGAACAAGGGGGGCGATACGCAATGCAAGACAGTGACGTAGGTTAACTTCAAGACCCAAAGAGTGATTTTACGTTTGGTTGTATGGGGCATGTCATAGGCCCTTTAACTCTCAAACTGTAGTAGCCACTCAAGGGTGGGCTAGTAATATATGGGTATACATTTGGCTGAAAATCCACCCTTTGTGAATGTATTTTCAAATTGAGAAGATCATCAGCTTTGTTAAACCAGGCTAGGCTGGATGAGTACGGCTGGGCTACATTTTACCTACATATTTGATCAGAAATGTGGTTTTTCAGTGACCACTCTGTGCTGATATATTAGAGAAAAAGTTTCCGAGAGACAAAAAGAATAGCCACTACATGCATGTGGCTGCAATACCCCTAAGTTACTGTGATGTTGCACCTACTTGCTTCTTACTTATGAAGGGAGATTACGGCTTATCAGCATATTCCAAAAACAAGATAGGATTTAAATGTGCATGTTGCTGAGAGATGTTCCTTCAAAGTGCAGTGAAATGTCAAATAGGAAAGCTCGGATGAAGAGATGGGGTTTAACTGAGCAGATTTGATCACAAACTTCCGTAGATTGTGAGTTTGACTACAATCAACAAATAATTGAATTTTATGCTTGCCATCAAACGAGATGGAGCAGTTCGGTAAAACACAGAAGTATCTGCAACTTCCTTACAACTGCAAAGTGCAACAGTACGGGAAGGATACTCATTCTGTTCCTGCTTTGTATCATTTTAGGAATTTGGTAAGCATTTGCACGTCATCATCACTGCATTGATTCCCCATGCAGAGAAAGAAACAGAAGTGGGCAGACAGGTAAGTTACACTTTTTGATACTTGTTGGCAACAGATTATCATTCTCTGAAATTTTAAATTTGACTTTGTCTCTCACAACTAAAAGAAGATGTGGTGGTATTTGCTGTGATTTTTGTTCCCTGAAAGTAAAAGTCAAGTCAAGTTTTAGAGTCCAAAAACTTAAAGCACTGCCTTGAATGCAATACCTCAAAATTGAAAAATTCAAACTTTTGCTGAAACTTTAAAGAAAACTGTCAATAATTCCCTTTCTAAATCAAGAATGAAAATTAGAGGCCAGCGTCCAAAATTAGGTAGCAGAGAAACAAATTACCCAATATTTACCAACACTTGATATTAAGGTAATATGCACCTCAAAAGTGAAAGACTTAAACTTTTGCTCAAACTTTCCTCAGCGAAACTTTCAACCATTCTCTTACCAAAGCAATAATAAAAATCAGGGGTCACCGTGCAAACTTTGGTACTAGAGAGACAAATAACTTGCGATTTCTCGATATTTGAAATTCAAAATGGCCGCCACCCCTGTGTTAACTCTATGGGAAAAAATAAAATTTCCGACTTTCAAAAAACTAAGATGGTGAAAACTTTTCTTTCGCCAAGAGCTTCAAAATGAGCCCCCACAAGTGGTAGGTCAGAAGAAAATTGACAAAATTTGAAGGCCCGAATTTCTTTCCTCGAGGTGTGTTCTACCTTAAAAATGGCCACCATCCCTGTGTTTACTCTTTTGGGACAAATTTTTGATTTTGACAAAAATAAACCTGTGGAGTGAAAATTCTAGATACTCTATGAGCTTCAGAATGTGCCCTTACACCCAGTAGATCAAAAATGTTTGATAATCAGAGAGAGGAGCCAAGTACTTACTTCAAATTTTCATTTTGTTGTGTTTTTATCAGGCCATTAGCCTGATTAACTTTCTGTTAGTAGAACATGGAACACAACTTAGCAAAGCCATTGAACAGTTAGACCCACTACCAGGCTCTGATGTATTTACAGAAGCTCGAAGAATTCAGGAAGAAATCAAGTATGACGGGAAGGAGTTCAGTCTTCTTGAAGTAAGTTTGAGTTCCCTTGATAACGCTTATATACGCTTAGATATCTAGCTTTGTCTGCTGTAGTCTCATCGCCTCAAAATAGTTTTGATTTGATATGTGTAGATGAGTGTTTCAAAAAATAATTAATACATGTATATAGCTTGTAGGAGATCTTGAAATCAGGATTTTTTGATCAAACAGTTACAATAATGCTCCTTTGCATGAATAAAGTCATCAACATTTTTCTAAAGATAAAAATCATGTAATGTCATCCACACTGGCATATGTCAAGATTTAAAAAAACTACTAAAACTTGTAATATAAACTTAAAGTCTGTGTTAGTTCTCCTCAAAAATGTATTAGACTTCAAGACAGGATTTTGAATTCTTCCAGGAAATCAATCATTTCTTGAGTGTCGGTGAGACTTGTGATACTGCCAATCGACTGGAAGGACTACGATATCTGAGGAAAGACCTTGCTGAAAAGAAGGATGAGTTAGCTGTATTGGTGAGAAAATGTGAAGGTTTGTTTTGCTTACTTTTACCTGTCTTCTGTAACTTTGCATGAAATATCTGTGGATTAAAAGACAGATCTGGTGGTACTCTCCCATTCAATATTAGTTTTCATTCAAATGAGGGGATTCATTATGCTAAATAGTCCTTTGACATTGAAGGAAGCGGTTGTCTGGCCTTTGCCTGGTTGACTTTCTTGTTTACAAACAAGGTATCTCATGCACAATATCTAGATGTATCAGATAAAATAACCGCAACATTTTAAATTTTATGACGTACAAGCTGACATACACGTTTTCAACTTTCATCAATCACCAATATACCTTGGTCGTGACAATTTGTTTATTATAATTCTTTGTTAGAGAATAATGGAGACAGCATACTCATTCAACTCATCTGCAAGTTGATTCAGCTGATCCAACTCAGCAACCTTAGCGATAGTTGTCATGGAAACCAACAGGCCATTCGGGAAGAAGCAGGTTGTTGCCTGGGAGAGATTGGTGCAGTGGAGCTGTCTACAATTGCATTGAGATCCACAGAGAACAGGACAAGTTATGTCACTGCCGTGGATGTGTATAAAAAAGATGAACAGATGAAACGCAATAGCATTATTGTACATCTTCTCAAAGATTATCTGGTGGACCCATGGTGAGCTTAGAATTGTCGTCTAACCATCATGATTTCTGAGACAAATTATTATGTAAATTGTACCGGTGATCATATGTAAGCTCATTAGTGTAAAATATGAAGACAACTTTGCCTCCAGTGATGACTGGATAATTCACAGTATACCAGTGTAATGAAAGTTTGTGTACAACCACATCCGCAGCCTCTGCGTCTTGCTCTGCTGAATACAAATCATGTAACTTTGTTTCTCAGCATTTCTGCTCAATCAATTTTCCCAATGTCAAAAAGGTTTTGTACTATCAGGCTCATCATTTTTCTCTGTTTATTTTTATTTGTTTTTTTTTTATGATTGTTCCTTGTTTGTTTATTTGTTTGTTGTTCAGTGTGGATATTGTGAGTGCTGCAGCAAGCTGTCTGAGAGACATTTTTTCAACACCATCCGGAGTTGCATTTTATGAAGATTACATGTCAAAGAAAATTGACTCACTGTTATTCTATCTTCATCCCTTCAAGCCGCACAAAAAAAGGGTGAGTACTGTGTGACATAATGTATTGTAACACACCTCATCCGCAGTCTGTATTCTAATTCGCCAATTGATAGTCACGTGGGATGCGTTCTTTTTGTGCTGATCAACGTAAACGACGTCATCATGTATCATTCGTTTGAACTGTTGCCTGCCAGGCATCAGTTCTGAAAAATGATGCCCGCTGACGTCAAAAACAATATTTGACGCGAACGCGGACCGGAACGTAAACAAATATGTCGTCTGCGGCCGATCGAAACGGTAATCCAGAAATTTATTGGTTTATCCTACTTTCTGAAGAAGAATTGAATGCTTTGGTTTCCAACAAGGACTCGATATGGACAAAACTATAATCAAAGGTGAATTGAACGTTTTGCAGAAGTATTGCGGTCTTTTTAGGAAAAACTTTTTCTTACTGAACCACTCCAACATATTACATCATAGACCTACATGCGACAAGTTTTGTGTACAGTACGTTCTTATGCATGGCTACGGATGAGGTGTGTTACAAAACACATATTGACTGGCATGAGGGCAACAGCATACGTCTTTAACCCCTCGGGCCTGTGAGTCACCCCCAAAAACAGACTGTTTCCCTCGACCTACGGCCTCGGGAAACAGTCTGTTTTTGGGGGTGACTCACAGTCCCTCGGGGTACAGACGTATGCTGTTGCCCTCATAGCCAGTCAATATGTGTATACTGTGGTCTGTGCTGGACCGTTGGCAATAAAAAAACTATAGACATACATGCGTTGTCTGCATTGAGGAGTTGCCAACTCTGTCAGGTGGAACTATTGTCTAGTTAGTAATATCAGTCATTCATAAAGAAATCAACTCTGAAAGTTGAAACATTGTCTGGAAGGAGGTCACACGTAGTCAAAACAACAACACACATCCTGCTAATTGTCCAGCACACATCATTTATAAGCATCGTTTGTACTGATCTGATGGTGTTGTTTGACTACATCTTGACTCCTTCCAAATGTTTCAACTCTTACAGAATTGATTTCTTTATAATCAACTGATATTACCACTAGACGATAGGTACAGTACCAGAATCACATAACTTGTAGCTTTTGCCGCGCTGTTGGCCTACCTGCTGGTGCGGTAACTTCGCGGTAACACCTCTTTTGTTAGCTGTTGATTTTCTTTGTCCTCGATTGCGGTAAATGCGGTAAGTGAACAATAGTTCCCGCAGCAGTTGCGACATGTACAACAAAAGAACGTGCGGTATTGCGGCAATTGACGAGGTGTTAATGACCCCAAGTTGGTTGCCGCACAGACCTTTTGTGAAGGTTTGCTTTTGCCCCGCCCTCTGAGTTTACAATCACGGTCACAAGTTTTCACTATAGCGATCTAGGCAAAGTTGGGTACCTGAAAGCATTTCTTGCATTTTTTTGCTTTGTACTTTTTGTAAGTGTATGGAAATGTACAGTATACAGCAAAACTTGCATTCAGACTGGGCTGGTTTTTGATGGCATTTAGACGTGTTCAAGACGCATCCGAGACTCGTCCAAGTCGCGTCGAAAACACGACCTTTGCTGCTCATCTCACAATGGAAAGAATGTCAAAAATGCCCTTCGTAATGTACATACAATACTCCTATTACCTCACGTTTTTGTCACGTTCTTGACGCTCCAATTCCTTTCGTCTACTATCATAAAATGTAGCAACTTTTTGCCCAGTCAATGTTTTATAGTGCAAACATTTGGAGAAAAGATCGATTGATTATATGTTGTTGCTCCAAAACTGCCCAGCTTAACTCATTGCATTATCGATATCGAGTTAATCATGCGTTGTTCACTGTGCATGTCCATGAGAAAATCATTATCGAATGGTCTGGCCCGATGCCACCAAGTAATTGCTAATACCGGAAGTAGCATGTACAGTCGTGGTATTGTTGACAAAATGAACAGAAACACTGTTCATTCATGTGTCTGCGAGCTTTCAGTTTGGCAAAAATCTGTTTTATTACACTGTATGCATATATATTATTGCCCAATTACTGTATTACTGTTTAACCCTTGCGTCCTTTTTACATAGGCATAGGATTAAAAAACACCAAGAAACGACAGCTCGCATAGGAAATAAAATTTATTACGAAAACCCAGATCTTTCATTTTTCGTCTTTTCCTTTTTAGTCCCCACGGACACCGTCCGGGGGGACTTATAGGTTTGGTCATGTCCGTCCGTGCGTGCGTCCGTCTGTGCGTCCGTCCGTCCGTCCGTTCACGCAGATATCTCAGATACGCCTGGAGCGATTTCATTCAAACTTGGTACATACCGTAAAATTCCAAATTTGAGGCCGCACCTCTAATTGAAGCCGCACCCTGAGTTTGAAACATTGTCTTGGCTCATTGTTTGCCCATTTTGGGTTTTTGAATTGTACCATTATAGAAGCCGCACCCCTTATCTCACAGCTCATTAGTGTAAAATATGAAGACAACTTTGCCTCCAGTGATGACTGGATAATTCACAGTATACCAGTGTAATGAAAGTTTGTGTACAACCACATCCGCAGCCTCTGCGTCTTGCTCTGCTGAATACAAATCATGTAACTTTGTTTCTCAGCATTTCTGCTCAATCAATTTTCCCAATGTCAAAAAGGTTTTGTACTATCAGGCTCATCATTTTTCTCTGTTTATTTTTATTTGTTTTTTTTTTTATGATTGTTCCTTGTTTGTTTATTTGTTTGTTGTTCAGTGTGGATAGGCAGCCATTTTATTACGATGTTTGCAGAGCCATAATACTCAGACATGTTTCAAGCGAATTTATTCAAAGTTGGTACAAGGAGATTGACTAATGTCATACATAT
>LD362523.1:10946-32519 GCA_001465055.1 Ptychodera flava
CAATATGAGTCGATATGCAACATACAAAGACAGCTCCATCATTTTTAAAATTCAGAAAAAATTCAAGATTCTTCTTACATGTAATTTATGCATAAGCTTTAGCATTGCAATCTCTAAACTTTAACGAAAGGATTTCTAAACTTCTGCTTAAAGCTGGAGGTCAGACTGGCATAACGTTTGGAAGAAAACGAAGACAATCCTCGGTTGAACAAAGAATGATTACTTCTTCAGAATTCCGAAGATGAAAGTTGCACCCGAAACTGAGACTACACCTCAAGTCAGTTACCACTGTCCTCTCTTAAGCATATAAGTAGATTACGCATTCTTCAAGTCTGAATAATTTGCAGTGAGTTTATACGGCCAGATAAGAGGAGTAGGAGCTTACATCTAACGCCTTGATGATGGCAACCAATCCCAGTGGCCAGCAGCAGAAAATACAGGCAAGTATTGAATGAACCAAATAGTCGTTTGGCGGATTCTGCATGGGCTGAGCGTGATGCTGGTGAACATGGGCGACATATGGCTGTTCTGGTCCTGGCTGTATCTGTAGAAATTAAACACGGATGTCATACCAGTAAGTTGTTTTGTATAAAACGAACCTAATAATGCATTTCTCTTGCTAAAATTAATAAGTTAATAATGAGAAGGAAACGTTAATTCATACATAAACAAATGTTTTTCTGTTAATGCACGTATGTATCTATGTATCTATGTATCTATGTATCTATGTATGTACGTATGTACGTATGTATGTGTGTGTGTGTGTATTTTGTATGTATGTAACTTATGTATGTAAATTATGTGTATATGTATATACGAACGTCCAATTTCACAGTCATTTTGAACGAAATGTGCTGCCTATGATGTACTGACTTAAGGGACAGCACGTGTTCAAAAGTTGCAGCATCAGTATTCATTTGACATAAGAGTCGTTCTTGGAATGAACGGAAACCATTGACGTCACTTGACCAAGCATACAAAATAGCCAGATATAAATTATAGTATTCAGGCGAACAGGAACGAGTCAATAATGTTTAAGAACTAATTCAATACATGGTCTTTATTGTTCAACAGACAAGGGCTCAACGACCAATGGGCTAATTGTGCGTATTATTGGTGGTGAGGAAGTGTCGAGAGCAACAGGGAGACACAAAAGACCACTTGACTTCCCAGTCCGGCACACAGGGCCTTTATTTTTCAATGTAAAATAATACAACATTCTCTCTGCGTATCCCACATTGGCAATTCCGATCACCTGTGGTCCGGCAGGTGCACTCACATGATTAATTTGAGGACCCGGATGTTTAATCGAATCATGTGCTTAATATAGTCACAGCGATATAATGAAGGTTTCCTACAGGGAATATATTTGATAGCTGACCTCAGCAAAAATTGACTTTACATGACTGACGGGTATCCACACAAACTCCAATGGCACCCATTGCTATCCGCATTTCAGTGCAGAAAGCAGGGCTCTACTGTTTATGATCTCTTGAGCCAAAAAACTAGCTTCGAAATACTTGGCGGATTCTTCGTTTTTTTCAATGGAAATGGCTATTCGCACCGCAGCGGTGCGGATAAGGAATCCAAATTTCTTATTCGCACGTGACCGCAACACTAAAACCCAATCAGAGAGAGGACTACATATACAACCAATAAAATTGTAGCTTTCAAACATACAACGATATTTGGTTAATACATAGCACTCTGTGAACTGTTAATGTAAAGTTAAGTTCGATTGGCGCGTTGAGTAAGCGAGATCCATAGAAACGGTCGCGGTGCGAATAAGAAATTCCTTATCCGCACTGCTGCGGTACGAATAAAACAATTTGATTTCTTATCCGTACCGCCGCGGTGCGAATAGGAAATTGAAATTCCTTATCCGCATTGCTGCGTTGCGAATAACATCTTCCTTTTTTCAATAGTATTGCTTCAAAATGAATAATCGCACCGGCATTGTAAGGCGACTTCTCAGTTTATCTTTTGATAACTTGACTTGTTTATAGGTCTAATTTAATATATGAGATGGAAGGTGACATTTGTTCACAAACCTGTACTGGTGGTGATGGCGCTTGGTAAACTGGCGGTGCGTGCTGTGGATAGTATTGGTCCTCATTGCCGTCGCCGACTAACTGTACTGTTAAGAAACAAATAAGAAGGTCACTTCCGCGTACATGGGGTTGTAATCAGCTCGTACACCGTGTACTGAGAGAACGCCAGTAGTTTCAAGACATTTATTGGCGAGAAGACTTAAGCTTACCTTTGTCGTCTGACATGCTGGTAGAGTTGTTTTACAGTGAAATGACGATGGTGCGTTTCGAGTCAGTTGCATGAACCACGTGCCTTCGTTGTCGGTCATGTGACATACATAATGAATTTTGAAGCAGAGGGTCTAGAAGTCAAAGTTCGATCAAAGCTGCTAAGGTCATCTTCAGCTACCATAAACTTAGAATGTTTACAGGGAAATTAGAAAAAGCTCATTGCTGCAGAATGCGCCTGAGTCATCGTGTTGTCTGTGGAGTAAATAAAGTTTCTACCTTCTTGTTTATGGAAAATAGTCCATTTTATTTTCCCCAAAAAAGTTAACATGGGGACAGTGCCATTTTGTATTTCAAATATTAGTAACTTTTATGTCATTTCTTTTTCATGTGAATAAAATTTGCACTTTTGATTTTTGATTATGAAAGGGGACAATTTACACTTTACTTAACTCTAATTTTTAAAAAAACCGTTTCGAGCTTTCATTTTCACAGTGAGCAATTTCCTCATTCTGCTGTCACCCGGAATGACCTCACAAATGCCGTGTTAGTAATCGCGTAGTAGATCAACGGTGGCTCGTACAAAAATAAATAATTTTGACCTGCTTTCACGAGCGCTTGGAGTTTGGCGTTTATATTAACACCGTTACTATGGCTAGACAGTAAATATTACTGATGCATTCAACAATCAGGGAAAATTCTGTCTGTCCGTATTGACTACAATATTTCTCGACCCAAAATGGAATAAATAAGCTTTAATTCTGTTGATATCGGTTGGAAACGTCGTAATATCAAAATCCAGGGCTGTAGCCTGTCCAAAAGGGGAGGGGAGAACCTAGCTATCGAGTATTGGGTAGTTAATATAAATTGACACTGTAATACAACTGTATTTCACATCTACCCAGAGGCTACGGCGCTGAACACTGTACATTATTAAAGGATAAATAATGTTTTCCATTGCCATTCAACACCTCGACAGGGTCTGCTTTGTCTTCCTTGCTGTAAATAGAATATGTGTGATCAGTCTTCCGGTGTTTCGCTGTATATGGGATGTGGGCTTGGCCGACGTTTGCAAATATCGAGACGAAGAAACGAAAGTGTATCACAGTCCTTGTGACATGAATGACATCATCATATTCAGAGATAAAATCACTTCATAAAAACGAAAGTACCCTCTTTCTCAGCTCACGAAATTTGTTTGTTTTGGGGGTGTGTTTTTGTTTTTTGCTTTTTGGGTTTTTTTCAAAATAATATGTAAACTCATTTTCTAATCAATCCAAGGAATGAGACATTTCAAGTACCTATGTCTCGCACCGCCAGGAATATTCTGAAGTCTCTCTCTCTCTCTCTCTCTCTCTCTCTCTCTCTCTCTCTCTCTCTCTCTCTCACTTTTATCGCTGGAGATCATGATATGACCTTGGTAACAAACAATTGTCCTGTTTTTTCTCACGTTACCAAACATTCAACTGTTACATGGTACTTTAATATCTGAAGGAAAACGTGACCGATATTCCGAGAATAAACACAGTAAAATGCGTTTCCGAAATATACGTACACTTTCCCCCTTTTTGGCTTATTTCAGCCAGTTGAACCTGTGACGGCAAACTAAAATGGAATGATTTGATGATGTTATTATTTATTAGAGCCCAATATACTTTGACACCTCGGTTACAACTGAATTCTTCAATAGCATATATTAATTGCTAATTGTATGTTAATTCTTGGCAGAATTCAATGGTCAATTTAAATGGACGATAAAGTCAATTACATGCACAAACGTATGCTAATATGATAACGCATTCATTAGCAGGCTAATAATTCTTCGGAAATATGACGGAGAATCTGAGACAGTTTATGCACTGTGTCTTGTCTATTTTCAAGGATCTACAAATATTGCAAAAGTTGAAGATTCTCAAACTGATATTAATAAATCGTTGATGTATGCCTTATTGACGTTTAGCGGAAATTAATAGAATCTACTTCGATGTTTGATTTATACTTTGACCATGAACCTAAAACTGAATATTCATAATGTGTTGTGTCTTGTTTATGTAAATGTCATAATCTTCCAAATTGCACATAACCATGAGAATAAAATAACTGACTAAAGAAACAAGGACTCGAAATGAACGAACAAAAAATACAAAAACATTTTACTTTACTGTTTTTTTTTAAGAACGTACTTTACAAAAAAATTTTTACTTGCATTTGTTATAACTGTGACGTTTCTTAAGTGTTTTTATCAGCTGCTGAGTGACACATTGACATTTGCTGTGATCTTATTGTGTGAGATCTCATAGTGTGCGGGGTAACGGCCGGCTCCATCATACTGCCTGATGTCACACCCTCAGAAGCAAAATTCTTTGTTTCACGATTCAGTATGATATCGCAATATAGGAATTTTGTCTACATTATGTTGTATTGTATACTTTTGCTTTAATTTTCTAGTTTCCGTTGTGTATTTCTTTTAAAGTTGCATCTCGTTGTTCTCTTTTGCTCTCAGTTATGCAAATTACCCTTTGTATGAAATTCAATTATTTTACTTTCGCTGAATGCCCGAATCTGAAAACGTTTTTTTTTGCTTCTCTCAAAACTTTAACAGTGTTTAGTCCAACAAAATATCATTTCATACACTTTCCATCACGTTTCCGTACGAATGAGGATCTGTTTGAAAGCCATTTTTGCAAAGATTTTTGGAACACCAATGCTTGGTCTCTATTTCCGTTTTACGCTAAGCCAGCGTGTTTTTCTTGTAAGTAAGATTTACGAACAGGCTTTATTTATTATAATGCTGACGGCAAACCAAGAGATGGTCACAAGAAGACGCACAAAGTCCGCCATCCGAATGCCTACACGCTCTTTACTATTATTTTTCAAGGCCAAACGAGCCCAATTATTACCCGCCAAAGACGCGAGGATTATTTTTAAGGTTCATAGCGATCATGCATTTTATGATTATAAATCACACGTGTTTCAGATTTTCTTTTAAAGAAATGTACTTTGTCAAATTCTAAACTCAGAGGGAACGGACGTGTTATTTTGAAAATGAGGTCATTTTCTATTTCGAATTGGCCCATGTCATAATCTTCCAAATTGGCGCACAGAATAGTCATATTTCGCGCTCAAAATACATTAGCGTTCTTGGACGCAAGTGATCAAGCTGACGTTTCTTTGTTTGGACTCTAACAATGCTGGCGCCACGAAATACCAGCACAGTATCGACGACATGATCTCACTCATTTACACATTTACAAGAATTACCCAGTAACTTATTTTTCTCATGGAGGTATTCTGCGTACTACCCCCATGCTCTATTGTGTTTTAACCAATCGTAATATTGAGCCGTTGTTATCATTTTAATTTATTCATGGCGTGGGTTTGAAACAAAGAATTGTAGCAAGCCACGCACGGGCAAGTGATAATTTCTACTTTTGTAATCTTTTCCAATGTCGGTAAATCAAAGCATTTTCTTATTATATTCTTTATGGCGTCGGCATCCGACATAGCCAAGATATTGTATAAATAGACACACTAACTCAGAGAAAAAAAAAGAGGAGAACTCAAGGACCGATATAACCACGGTCACTCTCTTGTGGAGTGACCGAGACAGGACATTCACTCAGAAACTAGAACTTTGACCGAAACTAGGAATTGGGACTCAGACAGACTCATGTATCAGCGGCTGGGCCGAGAGGTTCAGTCATGGTTCTGTATTCAATAAATAAGTTCCAGTTACATCAACCCTCATCGTCTGATCCAGCTTCCTCCCTTCATGTTATGACATAAACATGAAAAAAGGTGATCAAGTCTACCGTTCGTTCGAACTTCAGTTCTACAAAGCCAGTGATGTCATCATCGCATCGGAATAAGAAAAGATCGCAAATCGTACAATTGCTGTGGTTGTCTGAGTTCAAAGCATGCTGCCCGAGGAATCGAATGTCCGCTTAGTGTTTATAGTGCACTGTGTCTACTCTCTGTCAGACTTATCAGGCCTTAGAGATAAAGCAAAAAACTGGAGACGTGTACGTCGGTATGTATGCAGCCAGCGGCATATCTCACAGGTTAATAAATATAAACTGCTCCCACCACGATTAAAGCAATTATCGCGATTACACCAACGATGACAGACGCTAGAATGTGGCGTTTCGCACTCTTTGAGGAGCGTTCGGCCCTTTCTAGATCTCCATTCGACACGAAGTGAAGAACCTGTGTGGAAAAAAAACAAGTCAAAGAATAGAACACGTACATTATGGCAGTTTGTAATGAATTTACCTATTAGTAGTATACTTCTGTAACTATAATACTTTAAAGATCAAGTAAAAGCCTTCAAATGCTCCGTTCTCAGAGATACGAACAGTGCGCCCAACAAGAAGTGGTTTAAATGACCTTGGCTAACTATGCCATTTAGGATATCAGTACCTGAGGACCCCATATTTCGATTTTATAGTTCTAATTGGTATGTCCGAAAGAGGGCAGTATTGCTAATTGTACACCAGGCTATTATATTTGCCATTTAGTTAAAGTAGCATTGCCATTGTCTCGGTTACTCAAACAGTGTATTGAGATCGATGTAGTACGTTAACATTCAAATACCTATTAAAAGTGAAGCAAAATTGATTGGAATCGGAAATGAAATAAAAATAAGGAATAAAATACAATCAACAAAACGAAAACCAGAAAACATTCCAGCAAAAATGGAAAAAATTGTGACAATTCAAAATAGCCAGACGAGCATATGCCTTTAAAAACAACTTTTGCAGCTGTTTTATTTCAAATTGTATCACTGCATTCATATTAACGACGTAAGTGAATAGCAACTGGCCTATCATTAGGATTACTATTGTGACAAGCGAAATTTCGAGTAATGCACAAACTTTCCGAGTTTAACGAGAAGCTGCGAAAATAATCAACATGTATGAGGTACGTGATTTCAGAGGTTGGAGGTATCGTAACTGGAGCTTACATTGCATGACTTCTCTATAGCGGCGACTCCGAGGGGCCAAAAGCAAAAACAAGTAACAAGTATCGACCAAACCAGGTAACTCTTGGGAGGGTCGTTCACCTGTTGAGCGTAGTTCTGGTTAATATGGATGACATTTGGCTGTCCAGAACCAGGTTCCATCTGTATGGAATAGAAAAAAAATAGAGAACTTTCATTCCTGAATCTATTGTTCGTCAAGTAAATCTCATATAACACTACTCAATAATTGTTAAATTTGATAGCAGTACCCGGAAAAAGTTGTATGATTTAAATTATGGAAAATTCAAGCTTTCATTTTCTTTTAATAAGCATGTTGAAGTAACGGTCTTGATCGCAGTAAAATGTAAAAACTACAGCCCCTAAAATATCATTTCAGCCTTCTTATTTCCATGCAAAGGGCACCAATT
The DNA here is from genome assembly GCA_001465055.1 of Ptychodera flava. Taxonomy (NCBI): domain Eukaryota; kingdom Metazoa; phylum Hemichordata; class Enteropneusta; family Ptychoderidae; genus Ptychodera; species Ptychodera flava. The sequence continues at coordinate 18,593 of LD362523.1, forward strand.
GTCCCCTTTCATGAACACGCAGAGAAAATACTGCAAAACTGTTTCCCTTCACCATGAAAATCTGCCAGGAATTACCTGATGTGGCGAAGCTATATTAGTGCTTCCGTTGACAGATAAAAGCTTGAAGACAATACTGATGACTTGTTGACCCAAGCACGTCCCATGGTAGACGATTTCATTTGCATATATCCGATGGTCTAAATCAGCCTTTAGTTCCTTATGGACTAGTACGGCTTGCCAAGAATTTGGCACTTTATAACGCAACGTGTACCGTTTTACACCAACTCGACTTTTAGGTAGATTGCGTCTCAGAAACAGATTTTCAGTCACTCAAATCTTTACAATTCCTTTCTTATGTACTGCTTGTGTGAGTTCATTTTGAAGCTCTCAGAGGAGGGGAAGTTCGACAATCTTGTTTTTGTGAACATTTCAAAAATATCAGTCCATACACAGATGGCGGCCATTTTTTATAAATGTTATAGGTTATTTGTATCAAGTAACAAAATTTGGGTAGCTACCCAGTTTTTTTAATTCTGGTAATGAAGAAAAATGGTATAAGTTTCATTTATGAAAGTTTGACACTAACTACAAATTTCACCCTGAAATACCTGTAAGAAGTGAAACCTAGGCTAGGCAAGAATATTTCACATTTTCTATCATAAAGGACGCTGACAATTGCCCGAAGCCACAGTTCCTCTAGCTTTTCATTTATATACAAATCTGGATGGTGTAGGAGAACAAAACGCAAGGCTGAACGTTTTCAACCATGAAAGTGTATGGCGATACGCAAATTGTTGTGCTTGACGACATACCTGTTCAGGTGGTGCCGTCACTTGGTAGACTGGTGGTGTTCCATACGGGGAGCTCTGCTCTAAATGTACGTCTCCGATCGAAGTAGCTGTTGGGAAAAAAGACAAAATGTTTGTCTTAGCTTATGCGTCACAACAGGTGTGAATCAAGCAAAGCGAAAGTGGAAGCCTTGAGCGTATTACAACAACAGCTTTTTTTAAAATAAACTGAGCGGGGATACTGTTACCCCTACATGACAACACAATATTTTTAGGTAACTGACTCACATATTTCCTGTGACATAGTGGAAGAGCTGTTCTCGGACTAAATATTCGGCTTATTGGGTAAATTTCAGGAAGTGTCTTCCTTGTTCTTCAGGGGTCACGTGACTATCATCACGTGGTATCAGTCGCGTTGTGTGTCTACTATCTATATGGTATAACTTATTCAGGTAGGTAGACAGTGAGAGATATCATTATATCAAGTCAAGGGCTCAATCGAACGTCCTGTCGGCATCGTCCTACACTATACATGGACCAACATTTTTACTTGGCCCATTTGCCCCTATAGGGTGACAACGTACAGGACACAAAATCCAAGGTCCCGCTTGAGAATCTTTGATGATATTGACAATTGACGTTCACATAGTAAATGGTGATGATAAGTTTGTGTATAACAACAATTTGAGAACACTCAAAGGCAATCAAAGGGCATAAATATGATGTTATTTAGACGAGTATGCTTCGTGATATCAGCAGATAGTGAACATTTTTCGGGATCTCTAATATCCGAGACTCAGCAGGACTTTAAAGAAAAACGACCGTATAAGTAACTTAAAATTATTAAAGTTAACTTCGAATTAAAAGTAAGCGAATACGGCAAATGTCTGATGATTTCTAATCTAGTTAAAAATAAATCATTTGCAAGCCTAAAGTCTAAATAATACATTTCCAACCTACCTCTTTTCAAATACTTTGGTAGTCCCAAGGTCATTAAAAGACGGGGCGTTCGTCCTTTCATGTACAGGTGTTGTGTCTTGTTAAAATTAATAGGGCTCACCTGTAAAGGCTCTTCGCTGCGGATAAGTTCGATTAAAATGGATTCAAAGATCGCAACTAGCAATGGATAATATAGTTATTCGATAGTTTTCGCTAACAGAGTCAAGCCGTGGTTCTTTACGCCGCGTGATCCCGCGCTGGTGAAAGTTCATTGGAGAACACGTGTATAGTGCGTAATGCTGAAGTTAAAAATGTGGAGTTCTGTGTTACGGTAAGCTCACCCAAAACGTCTGCGTCAATTATTGGACCAACCCACAGCGGAAAATAGTGGTTCACGCATTCATGATGTCTCGGCTTGATTATTGCGATAGTCTTTTGCGTACAGTCACAGTGATTTTTAAATATTAATTGTGACATGTAAATTCAAGATCAAGAGCCGCGTTGATGTTTATGATCGGATTATCGTATTATCTTTACTATTGTATGATCAAAGCCATGCCTTAAAGATAATTTTTAAATACATATTCTAAAAGTAGGAGGAGGAATACAACGAATAAGGCAGGCGGACAGAACGTCCAACGAGCAACTTAAGACACTTAGACGATGGGAGAGCGTATCCTGGGCAATGCGAACTGTCAAGCTTGTCTACTGAGAAATAAAGTCTATGTAGTTCCACTTGACGAACTCTGGACGTCTCGTGCCGTTAATATTTTGAAGACTCCCAGTACCTCTCAACAGGCCAAGATAAGTCAACGAGTAAATAACGAACAAGCACGTACAAACGAATACTATTAAGCGGTGGAGAATCCGGGTACAAAGCAAACTGTACGAAGTAGAGGTAGTATTTCACTGACAACGATGACGACAGGAAGAACTGGATGCTATGAAATGATCATCGGAATTCGATTGAACATTTAACACTGTAATATAAACACCAATTCTATACGTCTTTGACGAAACTGAATGTTAAAAGATCATCTCAGCCGATCAACATACACCAAATAATGAAGAACAATGCCACGTGGTGTGCAACTCACCGACCTGTTAAACCCATCGCTCGCGATCCTAGGGTCCGGGAGTGGCAATGAATAATGAATGCAAATCAATGTTGACATCGTGTTGCAGTCAGTATCAGTATGAGAACCCACTTTTGTGGAAAATCCTAATCCAGACAGTTTTATTTGAATACAAATATATATATACTATAAGGTAACAAAACAGACGACATTACAAAAAAGATACGGTAGTTTTTACCGTGATGTTCGTTACACTCAGAAATCGTTGTGTACAGTACTGAGCTGTCCAAGGCCATCCAGGTACACTGCTGGCGTCTCTTGAAGAAGTCAACCACGGACCGCGCGTCAACTCGGACAGTGCGTTTGGGTTTCAGTACCAGCAGTATTTCAAATTTAGCCGCAATTGGACTCGAATGTAATGTTGTAAGACACTGCTGATTGAGACTGTTGCCTCGAAACGTTCTGAAAGCCTGTGGATCACAGTCACGACTGTACTGTGGATGATCATGATCATGATCATGCAGTGCTTCGTGTATATTATATTGATGGCGATCACGGGTGGGAATCATTCAGCGGGCCTTGGATGATCATAACTTTAACCATAAAAAGCCACATTGTTTGGGTAAAAAAGAATTAGTATACTGACGAAGTTAGGGTTCTGCTTCTTTCGGACGTCGACATTTCACTTATGCAATTGGCGATATTGTTGAGTTCCAGTGATCGCACACCACCGGGTTGAAGCGAGCTTATAACATAGTGTAGGCATGGAGGCGAGTACACACACATACCTACCTTCTACCTCATGCGAATTGTCACGAGCATAGTCTCATAAAAATACGAAAAAAAACTTTCGTAACTAAATCGCGGCAGTGCAGTATGTATTCGCCCGTTTTCAGGTTTATATCTATTGAATGATGTTTATTTGTGGATTTTGTTGCATTGTATACATCATAGGTGATCCGGTGTACACAGCAAATGTTTGATCATTAGCACATTCTGCGCATCACTTTGTGATTGGCAGCAGTTTGAAATGGTCAACGGCGATGTTGTCAACGCCATTGACCATGTACAGAAACGAACTTTTCGTCAATAACTCACTGTAGAAAAGACAGTATTTTGCTCACAGCGCTATGTCCAAAGTATTCACGAAGGAACTGTGGTGGCACAGAGCTATATTTATCTGAGTGGAAAAGATTTATGCCAGCTTTCTGGAGCAGTTGCTCGAGTTGCTTCCATGTGTCAGTCATTCGAAAAAATGAACCCACTGAAGTTAAGCTGCCTTTTATACCCAAGGAATGGCTTTAAGTGACATGGCCCGTGAGTATCGTAATGAAGTTTGAAGCATCAAGGACATTGCAAACTCTAATTACCAATGAACTCTCGATGAACTCTAACTACGATCTCGCAGTGAACATTCGTTTGTACTAACATACTTCTTATAAGGTAAAATATAGTATAGAGATTAATGACTTGTAAGAATTACTATTTTGTACGCTTAGCTAATTGCAACGCAATAGTCAGAATTCGATGAAGCATTGTATTTTTAGGGTTAAATTTTCGAGTAATCTCACAATCAATCAGGAAAATGTTGTTTCAGTGTTTACTGAAGACTCTCTTCGATCATACAGCCAGCGTAAAAGCATTAATCACTGACCAAACATCTGTCAAATTCATCATGGTGTGGATTTACATGACTGATTGAGAGTATGAATTGTTGGTGGCCCAATCTAACTAGGTTTGTGTATGGCGTAATTCCACCAGTTGAATGATTTATATTCTTTTTTATATAACCCGACTGGTGTCATGTGGAAAAAGAAACAAACTTAAAAAAGGCATATTGAAAAGGAGCATTTTTTGTTTTGCGTACCTACTCAATGAAACTTTGAAACTTTCTGCTGGAATTTGCAATCCTTGATATTATAAATGCGACATAAGGATTTGCCTTTTAATTCAGTACTATAAAATTAGTTGTTTGGTTAATGTCTGTATGGGACTATTGCTGTGTGATTTCTTACACTTATTGCTTTGATACAGTGTAAGATTTTTATAAGTATTGACATTTTGATCATTTTAAGATCGTGCAATTTCTTCATAATTTGATCTGTTTTAACTCTGTGTAAATGTCCAGAAACGCCCTCACACGGCCGAGTACTCGAATCTGCTTCCTCGAGACTGAGGCACAACATTTTCTAACACTAACTCCTCACGCACCTCACTTTACATATCCGTGGGAGTATAAAACGCCTTTTATCATGTATCTTTGTGAGTTCGAACCCGATCTCAAGTTAAACAAGAATTTCTGCATGTCGGAAACTCAAACTTAGGTACAACTTTCCTTGGCAATGCCGACTATGGATAACCGAAGTACTCCTCATGGCAGTGAACTAACTGATCTCCACAAAGTTTCCACCGACATTGAATGACATATTGGGAGATAAAACAGATTTCTCCCCAACTTTCAAATCTGAAGCTCAAGCTAAGTCAGGTTGCAAAACTCAAAATCAGGTACTACTTTCTTTACGTACTATCATTGTGGGTAACCAAAGCACTCTCAGAGGCATGACAGTCAACTAAATCATCTATACAAAGAATCCACCCATATTGAAGTTGGAAAAAGTTCAGACAGGGTACAAAAACAAAGCAACAAAACAAACTATTTTCTCTACTTTGGATTGTCATGGGGTCAAACAGGGTCATTGACCTTACAAATACACTGGAGTAAAAGAGTTTAGGAATCCAAGGCTTCGCTTTTGTTGGCCCCGATTAATTTGAAGAAGATGCGGGATTGTTTCCTAGCTGAGAATGTAACACCCTTACTTTTTGGACGGCATTTAAGCATACCTACCTGTGGAGGCTTCTCATCAAAAAATTGACCTCAGGTGGCTGTTTGTCGGGAAAAGATCAATGTAAGCTAATCTGCAAAACAATTTTATTTATTTGAATTTCAAGAGAAAAAAAACAGGAAATTTCGGCCATTTTGGGACTTTTTTGCCCGGCGGAGCTTTTCTTTTCTTTCGGGTACCCGAAACGCCCTCATACGACGAATCTGCTTAATTGAGAGAGACAAAGGAGACAAAGGATATCGGGTAACCAAAGCACAGCGTATGACAGTCAACTGACTCATCTATACAAAGGATCCACCCAAACTCGAAAAAGTTCAGACACAGCACAAACACAAAGATACAAAACAAATATTTTCTCTACTTTGGATTGACATTGGCTCACTAAGGGGCCATTGACCTTACAAGTACACTGGGGTAAAATAGTTTTAATGCAGGGCTTTGCTTCTGTTGGTCCCAACCCGAGGCTACGGTATTGGACACTGTACGTCATTAAAGGAGAAATAATGTTTTCCATTGCCATTCAACACCTCTACGGGGTCTGGTTTCACTTCCTTGCTGTAAATAGAATATGTGTGATCAGTCTTCCGGTGTTTCGCTGTATATGGGATGTGACCTTGGCCCATGCTTGCGAATATCGAGACGAAGAAACGAAAGTGTATCACAGTCATTGTGACATGAATGACATCATATGCTAAGATAGAATCACTTAATATCAAAGGAAAGTACGCACTTTCAACAGTCTTATACAAAAAATTCAAATCTGGCGATCGAACGTATAGAGGAGTAGGTTACATACAAATCACGGAAGAGCTCATGGAATTTATTTTTCAAAACTAATATGAACACTCATTTTCTAATTAATCCAGGGAACGAGACTAATATCAGTGATCTGTGTCTCGCACAGCGAGGGATCTCCTAAAGTCAGTCAGTGTCTCTCTCTCTCTCTCTCTCTCTCTCTCTCTCTCTCTCTCTCTCTCTCTCTCTCATCACAGGAGATCATTATATGGCCTTCGTAAGAAACAATTTTCCTGTTTCTATCAAGTTGCCAAACATTCAACTGTTACATGGTGCTTTAGTATCTAATGAAAAAGGTGAATAAATACATCGATTTTTGTAAAATGCGCTTCTGAAATATACCTACACTTTCTCCTTTTCTGACTTATTACAGCCAGTTGAAGGCTAACTATGACGAAAGGATTTTATGATACTGCTATTTATTTCAGCCTAATATAATTTGACGCCCAAATCGGTTACAGCTATATTTTTAAAAATGTATATACGGTCAATTTAAATGGACAATAAATTTAATATGTTCAACTGTTTCAAAACAAATAATACTTTGTTAAGCAATAATAAAATATCAATTATATGCTAAAACGTATGCTAATACGATAACGCACATTTTAGTTGGCTAATAATTTTTCAGAAATAAGACGCGGAACGAATCGGAGACAATTTGGTGCACCATGTCTTGTCGATTTTCAAGGATGTTAAAGGGTCTGCAAATATTGCAAAAGTTGAAGACTCTCAAACTGATACTAGTAAATCGTTGATGTATGCCATATTGACGTTTAGCAGAAATTAATAGAATCTACTTCGATGTTTGATTTATATTTTGACATTGAACCTAAAACTGAATATCCATATGTGTTGTCTTGTTTATGTACATGCGGAGAAGGGTGATCATGTATACCGCTCGTGCGGACTGAATATCGGTGAAACATTTTGCTGAATCAGTTCTACACAGCCAATGAAGTCATCATTGAATCGGAACAATAAAAAAATGTGTACAAATTTCGTAATTGCCTGAGTTCAAAGCATGCCGATCTAGGAATCAAATATACGTTTCAGTATACTTTATCTGCTCTGGGTCAGACTTATCAGGCCTTAGAGATCAAGCACAAAACTAGACACGTGTACGTCGGTATGTATGCATGCGTTTCACAGGTTAAGGTAGAATGCGCCCCCGGGACTAATATTCGGACTCTCAAACTTTTTCAATTCTTCTCTGATCTACCACTTGTTGGGGATCATTTTGAAGTCCTTTAGGCTCTGAGTTGGAAAAACTTTTACCGTCTTAGCTTTTTGGAAATCGAAAATTTTATCTTTCCCCCAAAGAGTTAGCACAGGCATGGCGGTCATTTTGAATTTCAAATATCGGTAAATCTTCGGTAATTTGTTTCTCTAGTACCAAAGTTGCACGGTGACCCCAAATTTTTGATCTTGATTTTTGAAAGTGAAGGTTGAAAGATTCCTTGAGAAAAATTTGAGCGAAAGGTTAAACCTATTATTTTCGAGGCGCATACTGCCTTAATCTAAACTGCTACGATCACGATCAGAGTGGTTAGAAGAATTACACCAAGGATGACGGAGGCAATAATGAGATACTTCGCATACTTTGAGGAGCGTTCGGCCCTCTCTCGATCTCCCATCGACACCGAGCGACGAACCTGTGTGGACAAAAACAAGAACAGAACACTTACATCATGGCAGTGTAAGCTGTATATGCCTATTAGTAGTATACTATTGTTACTATAATATTTAAAAGATCAAGTAAAACCCCCGCAACATTCCTTTCTACCAGATACGAACACTGCAGCCACAAGAAGTGGCTTTAAATGACCTTGCTAACTATGTCCTTTAGGATATTAGTACCTGAGAACCCGATATTTTACTTTAATAGCTTTAATTGGTGTTACAGTATTAATCTGAATGATAGACCAGAGGCCATTCACTTACATTGTTAGAATGAATGCAGTGTTACGAAATAAAAGAGCTGCAATAGTTGTTTTTAAAGGCATATACCCGTTTGGCTGTTTTGTCACAGAGTTTTTATTTTTGCTGGGATGTTTGCTGGTTTTCGTTTTTTGTGTTTGCTGATTGTTGATTTTTTTCTGATTTCATTTCATTGCCGATTCTAATCGACTTTTCTTCAGTTGTGACGTATTACAATATCAACGTACTTCATCGATCTCAATATTTTGGTAACCGAGACTGTGGCAAGGCTACTGTCACTCAAACGCAAATGTAACCTGTATAGCCTGGTGTGCGAACAGCAATATTGCCCTCTTTCCGGCGTACACGCATAAAATTATTCAAACTTTCTTGTAATACACAAACATTCAGAGTTTAATGAGAAGCTGCTAAAATAATCAACATATCTATGAAGTACGTGTTTTCAGAGGTTGGAGGTATCGTAATTTTGGCTTACATCGAGTGACTTGATTATAGCGGCAACTCCGAGGGGCCAAAAGCAGAAAATACAAGCCAGTATCGACCAAATCAAGTAATCGTTTGGAGGGTTATTCATCTGTTGAGCGTAATGCTGGTGAGTATGGACGACATTAGGCTGTCCAGGACCAGGTTGCACCTGTATGGAATCGAAACAAATTAATATATTGTACGTCAAGTTAATCCCGTATAACACTACCCAATAAAAGCTGCTTTGTGGCACTCTAAACTTGTCTAAAAGTTGCCTCTGAAGTGGCCCGGCAATAATTTTTGCTCTCGTTGTTGTGCAATAAACTGAGCGTAATCTCGTCCAGATCTCAGCGAGAGTTGAGGAAACAAGCAATTATGGTGGATAAAAAATTGGTAGTCAACAGCATAGTCGAAAAGATCAAAATATAGGAATATCTCTTTCGGAACAAGATATATGTCGTTCGTGTTAGTTATTCTGTCTATAGGCCTACTTAATGATATGATAGGTCTAAGGTGCTAGCAATGTAAATGACAAGATGGTGGAAAGATTTAAAATTTCGTAGAGATCCTTTGACCGTGATTAATTAGCTGGTCGAGAGAACATATAAGCAAGTGGAAAATTGGGACGTAACTTGGGCTCGTAACTGTGAATTTTGCTTTTTTTTCCAGTGATACCCACCATCTTCAAAGGCAAAATATCGGCTTTCATTCTGCGTTGGTGACGTACATGACACTTGGGTGTAAGTACCCAATAGAACAGCCAATAACGATACATGTAGTTGCGCTTTATTCTGGTGCAATGATTTGTACATGATTTGAGAGCAGTACCTGGAAAAATTGTATCAATTAAATCATGGAAAAATTGATGCTTTCACTTTGTTTGACTATCTTGTTCGCAGTAAAATGTAAGAAAATAAATCCCCAAGTCTACCACCTAATTTTCAGGCGTGGGGCACAATTTCATGAACACGCTGAGAAAACATTGCAAACTTCTTTCACTTCACCATGCAAATCTGCCAAGATACGCCCGATATGGCGCAACCACATAGTACTAGCGTGTGTCAGATAAATGTGACAATACTAATGACTTGTTGAACCAAGCACTTCCCATTGTTCATAATTTTATTTGCATTTATCCGATGGTCTAGATAAACCTGTTCTTCCTTATGGCCCAATAAGGCTAGCGAAGAACTCGATCCTTAATAAAGCAACGAGTACCGTTTTACACCAACTCGACTTAAAGGTAGATTGCGTCTCGGAAACATATATTCAGACACATTCTTTTCATATGTACTGCTTGTGTGAGCTCATTTTGAAGATCTTGAAGTATAGGAAGTTTGACCGTCTTCAGTGCTTTTCTGAAGTGAACATTGAAAAAAATGTTTTCTAAATCATCGCGTTAATACAGCGATTGTGGCCATTTTGTCTCGCAAATTTCGGTAAATTTAGATACATTGTGTCCAGTCTCAAATTTGCGTGATCACCCTGATTTTTTTTATTCCGATAATGAAGAAAAATGGTTTCAAGTCTCGTTTATGAAAGTTTGAGCAAAGGTCCTTCACTTTAGAGGTGTGTTTACATTAACTACAAAGTTTCATCCTAAAATATCTGTAGGAAATGAAACCTAGGGTAGGTTATAATATTTCACATTTTCTATCGTAAAGGACATTGACATTTACCCGAACCGACAGTTCCTCTGGCGTTTTATATATATAAGTCCGTATGGTTTCGGAGTACAAAACGTTTTCAATCGTGAAAGCGTATGGCGATATGCAAATTGCTGTGCTTGACGACATACCTGTACAGGTGGTGTCGTCGTATGGTAGACTGGCGGTGCTCCATATGGGGAGCTCTGGTATGAATGTCCGTCTCCGATCAATGTCGCTGTTGGGGAAAAAAGACAAAAAGTTTGTCTCCGTTTATATATGACAGAAGGTATGAAACAAGCAAAGTGAAAACGGAAGCTGTGAGCATATTACAACAACACCTATTTTTGAAAAAGAAATAAACTGAGAGGGGACACTGTCACCTGTACATGGCAACACAATATTTTGAGGTACCTTACTCACATTTTTCCTGTGACATGCTGGAAGAGTTGTTCTCGAACTAAATATTCGGCTCTTTGGGTAAATTTGAGGAAGTGTCTTTCTTGTCGTTAAGGGATCACGTGACTATCAGCACGTGGTAACTGTCGCGTTGTGTGCCTACTATCTATATGGTTTAGCATATTCAGACAGGCAGACAGTGAGAGATATCCTTATATCCAGTCCAGGGATCAATTGAACGTCCTGTCGGCACAGTCCGATACTATAAATCCAGCAACATTTTTGCATGGCCCATTTGCTTCTTTAAGCTAACAACGTACAGGAGACAAAAATTCAAGGTCCCGCTTGGGAATTTTTCACGACACTGACAATTGAGGTCCACGTATACCCAATGGTGATGATAACTTGGTGTATAGCAACAATTTCAGAACACTCACAGGTAATCGGAGGTCAAAAATCTGATTTATTTAAGGAGTATGTTTCATGATATCAGCATATAGTGAACATTTTGCTGGATATCTAATGCCCGAGACTCGACAGGACTTTAAACAAATAAAATTAAAATTACTAAAGTTAATTTCGAATTAAAAGTAAGTGAATTCGGCAAATGTCTGATGATGATTATTAATCGAGTTGAAAGTAAATAATTCTTAAGTCTACCTAACATTTTTCCGACCTACCTCTTGTCAGATACTCGGAACGTCACCAGGTCATAAGAAACAGCGTTCATACTTAACAAGAGGTACAGGGTGTAGTGTCTTGTTGAAAATTTTAGAGCTCACCTGTGAAATACCTTCGCTGCGGATAAGTTCGGCCAAAAATGGATTTATAGGTCACACCTAGCAATAGATAAAGGAGTATTTCGATAGTTTACGTGTCTAGAGGGGCGCACTCCCTACAATGTCTCCCTTGATCGCTAACACAGTGTAGTCGTGGTTCTTTACATCAAACCAGAAAGTAACAAACTTCTTGGATGTGAAATAATCGCAATCATACCAATCCATAATCCAATAACACTAGGTCAGAATTTGTAAGACAATAGTTGTAAACATAGACACAAAACAACACAGAACAGACAGTAAATAGACGGTACACAAACAAAGTCAAATTCATGAAAGAAAGATATATTGACCTCCGGCCAAAAGACCAAGTTCTATCCGTATCGTAAACCAAACGACCAAACAATGTATGTCCACAAGCAGTCGCATCATCCAACAACTATAATTAAACACAAACCTGACGCAATGAGCAAACGCATCTCAACAATATCCAGTGATAAGGGCATCTTTGACAAATATAAAGGTCAGTGGGTGAAAACACTTTATAATGACACCCAGAGCTGTATTCTGTACAAAGGTTGGTGCTCTGAATGCTTTAATCTTCAAAGAGGTGTCAGGCAGGGCTGTTCTTTGTCAGCCCTGTTATTCGTATTGGCGATCGAGATATTAGCATGTAAAATTATGTATGACAAAAGCATCAAAGGTTTTAAATTACCTGGTCCAAACAACACAATACGTGAAGCAAAGATTTCATTATTAGCAAATGACACAACTATTTTTGTTGAAGATATTGCCTCTGTTGAATCAGTTCTTACAGTTACGGAAAACTTTCACAAATGTAGCGGGTTAAAGCTGAATAAGAAGAAAACGACAGGGGTTCTGTTGGGCAAGCTTAGATACAAGGATGTGAAAGTTGATGACATTAAGTGGACTACAACCCTGTGAAAACACTGGGTGTATATTTTGGTTATGATGATATACTGTGCAAGAAATTAAATTGGGAAGAAAAGTGAAATCACTCGAAAATTTGTTAAATTCCTGGGGAAGGCGCCACCTTACAATTTATGGGCGTACCGTTATTTCAAAATCTCTTGCTGTATCAAAGATAATGTACCTTACTGCTGTAATTGGTATACCAGAAGATATCTGTCAGAAAGTCCAAAGTCTTATTGACATCTTTGTCAAACGAAAAAGAAAAATTTCAAACAAAGTGCTTGAAAGAGGTTACAAATGCGGAGGTATCAAACATATCAATGTAAAATGTCAAGTGCAAGCACTGCAGGCTATGTGGGTGAAAAGATTAGTGGAAAGTAAAGACACGACATGGACAGCGTTACCATGGTCGTACTTTTATCTTGATAATAACACAAATTTATCACAGCAACATTCGCTATGTCGTGTTGTTCCAAATTGTATTGTAGCTGTTTTTCCAGTTTTCTATGTTAATGTTTTGAACGCTTGGTATGATATGAATCAAAGTGTGGACCATGCAGACCGTCACTTCTTACTTGGCTGGTCTAGGAAATATTGTTGTTTTTATTCCATGATTTCTACAGATGATAATTTTGAGGTTTCTGTCAATGATTTAAAATTCCCCTGAACAAATTTGCATGCAAGGCACTGTATTCCATTTTCATACGAAAGCGTACAGAACCCCCTATGTACCAGCTTTTGAAATGGTTTCACAATTTAAATGCAACTCCTAGAGAATCCGAAATCAACCTTTTTTGGAAAAATGTGTATGATATTACAAATGAAGAGTTCCAATGGAAGCTTTTGCACCGTCTACTCCCATGTAACAAATATTTGTATATTTGGAAGATAAAAATTACCATGATGTGTTCAGTTTGCCAAGAAATAGATTCCTTGGAACAGAGATTTTTAAATTGTTCAATTGCTGTAAGATGCTGGACCAAAGCAAAAGATGTTATTAAAAGATTTGTAGGGAAAGAAATTGAAATATCACCATCAAATATTATTTTCACAGAGTGCAATGTAAGTACCATTACTGACACACATAGAAAATCAGTACAATTTTTAATTTTAGTTGGAAAATGGAGTATCTATAAATTTTGGATTGCAAATGTAAATGTACCTATCGAGACGGTTTTCAAAAAAAAATTCAACGTAAGATACAATCTAAAATCGTCTTAGAGAAATGCACTTTAAAGTTATATATATATATATATATATATATATATATATATATATATATATATATATATATATATATATATATATACGCACACAAGAATA
>LD362532.1:0-18794 GCA_001465055.1 Ptychodera flava
ATAGAGCGTAACATGTCGAAATCTGTCTAGAGCACCCTGATTGTGACTGACCCGCTATCAAACAGGATAAGCAGTGCTCTCCCACCCAAATGTTCATAGCATATTGGCTAACTTTGAACATTTTTCGAACAATAAATATGCAGAAATGTGGCCTCTGTTGCACTCACGGACAAATAGACAAAGTTCTACTTTTTAAAAGGACATGTAATTTTTTCATGATTTTTTTTCATAAGCTTACAAGCCTTTTAAAAACTACTGTAAGACTGATGGTATGCACATTAGATACATTGGCATTAAGACAAAAACCTATCAAGACAATAGTGCTATCATTAAACATGTTTGGCTTTGAACATGGAGGTATTTTTTTACCTCCATAGTTTGAACTATGCCGAGTACGCGTACAGATCTAGATTTTACACTGAATCGTGCTACCAGCAGTCCACAGTCAAGTTATATTTCATTTGTTTACATTTGCGGCCCGCTGAAACATCCTGCATGCTCGTTGGTCTTCAACCAAAGATAACTTGGCCAATTGTTACCGCGATATATCGAAGTGATCACAAGTTTACATTCCACAAAACAAGACGAATTTATCATAATAGCCACGTCGAGGTACGCGATCCGCGGTGTGTACACTCGAAGGCGAAGAGGGCTGAGGGCTGCCAATTGTTTCAATAGGTACCATTTTACGACAGTCACACAGAACTCCTATGCGCTGTGCGCCAAAATGTCACAAAAATTTACGTCTTTCAAAGTTTTACGGTAGAATGAACTCATGATCGTTTCACGATCTTTTTTTTCAGAATTAACGGGTATCTGTCCAACTTTTCAGAGTCAATTTAATTATTTTAAGCTTTCAAAGGACCAAGAGACCTAGCAGTCGCTCAGGTTAAACTGTTTAATCAGAGATTACACTTTGTTTCCACGAGTTGCTACGTGTTGTGCCATTCATCATGTCATAGACATTTTCTCCACGTTCGATCTCGATAGCGTAGTGTTTTTCCTATGGAATCTTGCTGCAGCAGGATAACCGTTTATGTATTGAACACTAAGAAAGAATATAGCAGCCAAGAAAACGGAGTTGGTTTGAATTTGTAAGAATGAAGGGCTGTACTTTGTACATTTGTTTGTATACGTGTAAATTCCGAACCGTAGTGGTGCTATTGAAGTGTACATGGCCCGATGCAGATACGCTTTCGCTAGACAAGTAGTGCTATTGTAATACTGTATCACATTGTTGCACCTAAATCAATCCATCCCATTGCTTGCCGAAAACGTAATTCATGTTAAATGAACTTAATATTGAAAGCATACTTTTATTCGCTACACTGTGCCTCGGGCGTCGATCGGAGGAGATTAGAGTATGTTACATTTTGGATACAACGTGACGTGTGCCTTTGGTCTCAAAAACTTGGGTCCCAGCCGTGGCGCGAGCGGTTTATCGCTCTCGCGGAATTTAATTTGCGCGAGTGGTAGGCGAGCCATCAGACAAACCGGCAACAGCTGAAATATTACAGTCTTTTCATGGTGGTCAAAATGACCACCAGTTACAGAATTTGGAGGTCAAGCGTGGAAAAATGGTGGTCATTTGACGCAAGACCACCGCTAATTTCGAGCCCTGTTACAACACTGCCATTCAAAAATGGACTCTACACCATAAATATTACACAAGTTGGACAGATAATCAGTATATCTTCAAGTTTCAATCAGTGCATCAATAATCATGAATGTAATGATTCTACCACATATGTCATCCTCAAACATTGTAAGTAGAAAGTTACAAGCTTGACTGACACAAGTGTGATCACTGATAGTTTTACATATACGGGTAAATGATTGGTTTATTCAGAAATTCAAAGAAGAATATGAGTTTACTGATACACAGGAGGTGAAATTTGAAAATTTTTGACAATTTATACAGTGTTCCCTATGAAGCCCAATCATGTACAATGTACATGTATGTTTATATTGCAGTATGTCCTGTGAATTCATACCAGCATCGGGGTGTGAACAAGTTTGCTGTCTGTGCAACCCCAAGGCGACTGAATTTGACTTCATACCATATTGCATGAACCAACCCATCAACCAGATTTATAATGAAACTAGAGGGCAACGCTACTTTTGCCGAACAATGCATGGAGAGTGTGAGCAAGCCACTCCGGAACCAACTCCCACGGACCAGTATGACAATACATCTGCCAATACTTCAACCAACATGCAACCATTTGGCAATACATCTGCAACTACTTTCATGGCCAACTTAACCAGTCAAGGTAAATGTGATATTCAGAGTGGCCAAAGGGAAAAGCATGCATGTATACATACAGGAGATGACACAATAGTGATTATAACACACCTCATCCGCAGTCTGTGTTCTAATTCGCCAGTTAATAGTAACGTGGGATGCGTTCTTTTTGTGCTGATCCACGTAAACGACGTCAGCGGGCATCATTTGTCGGAACTGCATGTTGCCTGCCAGGCATCAGTTCTGAAAAATGATGCCCACTGACGTCTAAAAAACATTGGCACATGCGCGAACTGGCTGAGCGAAACGATAGTCAAGAAATTTCTCGGTTTATCCTACTTTCTGAAGAAGAATTGAATGCTTTGGTGTCCAACAAGGACTCGAAACGAACGAAAATGATAATCAAAGGTGCATTGAACATTTTGAAGAAATATTGCGACCCTGATGGGAAAAACTTTTTGCCAAACCACTCCAACATCATAAGCTTACACGTGACAAGTTTTGTGTATAGTATGTTCTTATGCATGGCTA
Source organism: Ptychodera flava (assembly GCA_001465055.1). Lineage (NCBI taxonomy): Eukaryota > Metazoa > Hemichordata > Enteropneusta > Ptychoderidae > Ptychodera > Ptychodera flava. The sequence goes on from LD362532.1 coordinate 2,777, forward strand.
CGGATTAGGTGTGTTATAAAACACATATTGACTGGCCATGAGGGCAACAGTATACGTCTTTATCCCCTCAGACCTGTGAGTCACCCCCAAAAAACAGTCTGTTTTTGGGGACTCACAGTCCCTCGGGGTACAGACGTATGCTGTTGCACTCATGGCCAGTCAATATGTGTATACTGAACACTGACTGACTGATTTATTCATTTCCACTATACAGGTGCAGGTGCACAATATACAGGTGTAGTGCCATTGCCAGATGCAATGGTGTAACCATGCAAATACACAAATTAGCATATAGTCTGGTGCCGAAACCCTGATTTTTGGTCGAACCCAACAATTTCGGCCCCACAATGGTTCTCGGTGGTTTCTGTATCTTCAAAGCCTACTGAATCAGGATCTGCATGATGCCACCCTGGCACCCTAGGGCATTTTAATATATTCAAGATGGCCGCCAAGATGGCCGCCAAATATGTAAATGGTGATATCTCAGCTCTGTGAAATGTTATCAAAATGATGTTAGTGTCGTATGCCGGGTAAACAGGGCCAAGGAATTCATTTCTTTCATTGCCGAACGTGTACAACCCTTAATTTGCATAAAAATCCAAGATGGCTGCCAAGACGACCTCAAAAACAGTTAAAATGTCATATCTGAGCTCAATGACTAGCTGTTGAAGTCATTTTGCTCTCCTTTGCAAGGTATATTGGGTCAAGCACTTCATATCTTTCATTAGCTGACATGTGCAACACTTAATTTGCATAAAAATCCAAGATGTCAGTATGTAACAAGTCATATCTCAATACAGTATGCCACTGATTTTGGTGTCTTTCGGCATGTTTTACGGGTCAAAGAATTGGTATCTTTTGTTATATTTGCAGTAAAATCAAACATAAAAATCTGAAATTGATACTCACAATCCAAGATGGCTGCTAAGCTGGTTTCCACAAGAAATATCAATGTATATCTTTGCTGAAATTGCATCCTAGAGACTAATACATTAAGGGTTCAAGGCAGAAGGATAATTTTCTTTCGTTATATAAAATGTAAAATATTTCATTGAAAGCCAAAATGACCACCCAATATCAACTATGGCCACAAAAATGGATGCCACAAAAACATTGAGTCGCATCTTAACCAACCAAGCATTCTTGAGACCTACTTTGTTTTGTTCCACAACAAATATCAAGGTATATCTTAGCTGAAACTACATCCTAGAGACTAATACATTTCAATATTGGTCGCAGAGTTTTCATTTCTTGTTTTCTTGTTTTTCATGTCATCCCTCTAAAGTTGTACCCTTACCTTTGCAATCATCATGCTGCAAACAATTTTGTAGTTTCTGCCATAGGGGCATCAAGAATATGAATGTTTTGCGCTTTACACCCATCCAAAGTACTTTTAACAGTTTAATTGCAGTCCAATTATCCAATCTTTAATTGAATTGTTGTTGTTTTAATAATTAAACATATAGACACCTTGCTCCTCCGAAAGCAACCTTCATCACTAGTCCAAATCTACTACCTGACATAAAAAGGTCAATACTGATAAACATGTGCAATTTTCCTTGTGTCTCAAGTGAAACCGAAAGTACATAGCAGTGCTGACGTGTTTCTTATCACGTCTTTTCTCCAATAGATGGATTGCAGACTAACCTGTACTGTTTTGATGGCTTGTGCCAGCTTTATTAGACTATGATAAGAAACATACCAACAACCAAAATGTATGCATGCAAAGAGCCACAACTGCTAGGTGCCCATGCTGTGTCTTGTTATGGTGCAGTGGCCTACATGCTAGCCATGGGAGCCGCAACACACTAAAACTGCAAAAATAACGGGCATAGCAACTGGCACACAATTCATATAAACGTAGACAAGAAAAAATGAAAAAAGTAAAATATTGATGAACATGTAATATCCGCATATATAGATATTCATATTTATCTCTTATCTAATACTATTTTGTTGTTGATTTTTGCAAAATCTTTATTCTACTTTATGATCAAGATCCAAATTGGTTTACGACTTCAATAAAGGCTTACTTTACTTAATTGAACTTTATATATATATATATATATATATATATATATATATATATATATATATATATATATATATATATATATATATATATATATATATATATATATATATATATGTATGGAACGGTATTGTGAACAAAGATGGAAGGTCTCAAAGTTCGGTTGGCTGAAAGATGAATCAGTCAAATCACTTTGCATTTAAGTTTTAGTCAAGGCTAACCAGCTCCCTAGAAGTGCATACATTCATTCCTAATGGATATGCAGGTGACCCTCCATATTCCACAGGAAGTTACAGATGCTCTTTAACTCAACTGGCTGTGACATCTGTATTTTCTGCGAGTATAGTATAACAAGCAACTGTCAATATTAATGGCCCTGCTAACAACAAAAGCGATGAAGGATGATTTTGTGCAAGAATCTTACCGAATTTTACAGTTCTGGTCGAAACATTTTAAATTAGTATTTTGGTACATTGTTACAGATAAGTATTATAAACGTGCCACAAATGCCACCAAAATCAATTTCATTAAATACTCAGTCAGCTGAGGTATTACATATTATATGATATGGCAGCTATTCCGGAGATCATATTTTCATTTAATTGATAAATGGTATGTAAACAGTTCATGTAATGGGAAAAGTGAGTTCCTAGATACCTAGCATGCCGCCAAATATTAAGAATCAATCTCAAAGATGAGCAATGATAATATAAGTTAAGGCTACATGCCTGTTTTGCAACTCTTTGTAGGGTATCGATGATGTTTTGACTTCACTTTTGATATATAAGTTGCATTGAACAGTATTATATACAATTGACCCTTAAAATGTATCCAAAGACGCAAAACTTGGTCTCGCAAGCTACTTAGTAAATAGAGACATGATGTGATATTTATGACACCATCATAAGCATTTAAAGATAAACTGCCTGTTTGCAATGTTTTTGAAAGATTTTTCAGGTCAGATAACAAGAGATTCAAATTCTGCGACTAATAAAACATGACCATACTCATAAAATAGGTCTTAAAGAATGCTTGATTGGCAAAGATGCAACTCACACCTCACTAAATCTAACATTGGTGTTTGTAATGCAATTAAACCGCTCAAAGTGTTCTGAATTGGTGCCAAATGCAAGAGGTTGGAATTCCTGCTGCCTATGAATGACACTTTAGCAGAAACTAGACACTTGTTTGCAGCATGACGGTTGCAAAGCTAAGGGTACAACGTCTGACGGATGACATGAAACCTGGTCGCCATTGTCAAATCAGAAAACCATATCCGCAATGATAAAGGTATTCATAGAATGACTCTGCCACACCCACTTGCGGTCATATATTTAAAGGGCAGCAATATTAAAGATCCTGCTGAAATTGACCTGAGTGACTAAATTGGTGCAAAGATAAACAAGACAGATGACTCAGGATGGCTCAAAGATGACCAAACAAGTAACTTTTCTGCAAGTGCAAAAGCATGCTCAGCAAATTCGCCTCGAATAACTGAAGCTCATTTATTGTGGTTGATTGACAAATGATAAAATGACCCTTCACGTTGTATGGAAAGTTACAGTTCATTATAATTTAATTTTGATGGTTTGACAATTTATATGAACGAAAATGTGAATTCAATGACCTCTCAAATGGATCAAATCACATACAACCTTGTGTCGAAGATGCTAGATAAATCTTGTTGTAATGTTTTATGAAAACTATTATAGCGGCAATGTGGGATAAAATCCTTCCATTAGAAGTAAGATTTTTCCAGCTCAGAAAACAAGTAATGAAAAATCTGCGACCAATAAAACCTGACCAAACATAACAAAATAGGTCTCAAGATTGCTTGGTTGGTTAAGATACGACTCAATGTTTTTGTGGCATCCATTTGTGTGGCCATAATTGATACTGGGTGGTCATTTTTGCTTTTCATTTGTGCATTTTTGCTGAAATATTTTACATTTTATATAACGAAAGACACTTATCCTTCTGCCTTGAAACCTAAATGTATTAGTCTCTAGGAAGCAATTTCAGCTCAGATATAAATTGATATTTGTTGAGGAAACCAGCTTAGCAGCCATCTTCGATTGTAAATATCAATTTTAGATTCCCTTACCGAAATTTTAGGCCTCCCGCAAACTGTTACTGCAAATTTGCCGCAAGCTTTGCAGTAAATTTGCAGCAAACTATTTGCCGCAAATATGCGGGTGGTTCATTTTTCAGATGCAAATTAGGTTTCTTGTGAACTTGCTGCAAATATGCAGCAAACTCCCTGCCGCAACGTTGCTGCAAACTCTTTGCAGCAAATTTGCGGCACAATCCTTGCAGCAAACTTGCGGCAAATTAATTTGAATGTTACTGAAAATTTGCCGCAAACTCCATACAGCAAATTATTTTATTTGCGCTGACCATTGTTTCTCGTGAAACTGGTATTTCAGAGTTTAGTTGGATAAACACATCTTGTGCTGTCCACAGTCGGCCAATATATAAATATTATTTATCCAACTTAACTCTGAAATACCAGTTTCACGAGAAACAATGGTCAGCGCAAATAAAGTTATTATAAACAAAAAGATGACAGAGAAAAAAAGGTTAAATTCAATTGTGGTACAATTTATTTTATATGCCATGTTCATTTCATGCCACATAAGTGTCACGATCATGTCAAGATTTTCTTTTGACTTGAGAAGTTTCATGTAACATTTACATTACTGTCAAAGGCTGCGATTTGGCTTTCTGTTCTCTGAATTTCTTGTCCCTTTAGTGTACCAGCAATGGATTCTGAAAAATATAAATCGTTCAGGGAAGAGAGTAAGTCTTTACCGTTTGACCAAACATTGTAAATTTCATGAAAGAAATCGATAATTATTTGAAAATGAGACAAAATCAAGTTGAAAAATTGAAGCAGAAAATGCATAAATATTAATGATCGAAATTAAATTAATAATGATTAAAATGTCCGACAGCGGACAACTCGCCGTATGTTGTTTACATACACGACGGCGACAATCTGCAAAAATCTCAGCACTTAGGGACCGTCTCAGATTGTCGCAGAAGTTCAAGAAACGAAATTTCTTCGTTTAGATCAAAACCCCCTCCCCCCTCCCCCTAAACGAAACTTCAAAAAATGTTCATGTCTGCCTGAGAGTACAATGTTGCATTTTGCTATAGCTACTAAAGACGTATTCCCCTTGCCACATTACAATTAAAGTAAACGATCAGATTTGAGTACTAACAGGGCATTTTACCGCATAAAAGTTTCATGTTATTTTACTTTCCCTTTTTGCATCTCTTGTGCTGTTGTTTGTCTTTGTGAACACGTAATTTGTACTTGGTAGGGGCGGTAAATAAGCGAAAAAATTTGACAAGGGGGCCCAGGCATGTTCAATCATATTAAAACGACTATGACCAGGTGCATAACGAGTGAGAATAAAGACATCTAGTGGTTAGAGCAGACGCTTATAAAAAGCACATTTTTAAAAAATGATACTTTTTGTCTTTGTATAATTTGATGAATGAAATGTTTAGGATACAATGTTCCTATCGGTAAATTGTGTTTGGGGCACAAACGAGATGGAAACAGTTACAAATTTGTTGGCACGAGTGTGCAGTTTTTCTTTAATTTAAATAAACACACGAAAACTTGTGATCACAAAATAAAAGTGCGAAAGTGAAGTTCACTAATTGAATGGAGGTCAAACCCCCTCCCCCCCTAGACGAATAAATTTCGCTTTTTGAACTTCTGCGACAATCTGAGACGGTCCCTTACTGTAAGTAACTGTTGTGAAACGAAAGTGAATTCAGTATGACTCAGTACTCAACGAAAATTTATCTTTAGGTAAAGATTGCAATACAACGATTACAGAACATAATTATAGCGATCGATGTACAGACGAACGGTACATTGACTTACATTTCTGAACGGCTCGCAGACGCTGGATGATTCCCGGTCCGGTTGCAGGTCTCACCGTGCTGTGTACTCAGAAAATATAGTCGGCATCTTTACTGCCGCTCGCGTTCACAAATTTAGAACTCCGCCTGTCCCTGGTACTGTATACACGTTTTTGCAACTATGTGATATCATTTGGCTGGCGATTCCATAGAAAGATCACGAAATTGTCCACTAGAAAACTCCCTGCTCACAAGTACGCAGCCGACACTGGCCGATGGTACTAAAATCTAACTTCGCGCCGATCAAGCCTCATGACGATAACGGAAGTGCGATCTATAAATCATTACGCGATTGACAATGTAGTCCCGTTTTTAAATGCTGGAATTGACTCTACATCTGCACCAATCCGTTATATTTCATACTTAATATAGCATTTTATTAGTTTAATTAAAATGGTTATTTTTATCATAGAAAGACTAAAAAGAGAGTAAAAATTCTTTCAGCACGAAGAATCAATATCAATGCGCGAACTGACCTTGATGAACCGTGACCGGAGAGTGTAAACATGTCGGCTGCTCGCAGCTGATACACAGGACGTGTTGGACGTTGGTGAAGCGGCGCTTTGAATTTTCGTACAGCGACTCGGGATGGAGTGTAATCCTAAATCTCAAATTTGTGCTTGGCAATACAGCTCTAACGCTGAAAACATGGACAAAAGCCCTTTACCTCGACCCATGTTATCAGAAGGCGAGATTTTGTCAGCGGCATCGATGGGACACAGACTGTAAGCTGCAGTGCATTGTACGTACCGTATACATGTACTATATTGATTGGATGAATAGCTTAGAGCACAGCCACTACTCTGCTTGGAGGTAGTAGCGGAAACATTACTGTACAGATTTGCAGTAACAAAAGTCTACGTGTCCTTACAGACCATCATCAAACGCACATTTCGTTCGAAACTGTTTGCATTTTGGTATCATTCGCAGAAAATACAGGGTGTAACTTGCAAGACAGACAAGTCCCTGTTTCAAAAATTTGTTTCCCTAAAAATTCAGTTTTCGATCCAACCATAATTTACCCAACCAGATTGTCAAAGGGCACTTTTATTACTTCATGTCACTACAGTATATACTATAGATGCACTCTATATCCATGCAATGCTTTCACCAGCATAACTGAAGCTGTTCATTATCTAGCATTACCAGTTATTATAATTTAAAAAGTGGATTGTCTGTTATGAAATAAAGGAACATAAAATATAAATGAAAGATCAATTTTGTGTTGCTGACATATGACTGGTCACGAAGTGCAACAGTACTCAGTGTGTAGTGTGTACTCCCTGGTAATGAAATAGTGGGAAATATGTCAATCATGTGTTGCTGCATATTTGCAGCAATAATCTGGTTTGCCGCAAATTTGCAGCAACTTAGTCATTTACCGCAAATTTGCTGCAAACTGACTTAAGGGTTTGCAGGAGGGTCACATCTACCTGCAAACCTCTGCAACTCCTTCCTGCAAGCTATATGCTTGCTGCATATTTGCAGCAAACTTACGGCAAATTTGCAGTAGAAATAATTTTCGGTAAGGGTTATCATGGTAGATTTTACAGCAAATATAACAAAATATACCTATTCTTTGTCCCGTAAAACATGCCGAAAGACACCAAAATCAGTGGCATAGTGTATTGAGATATGACTTGTTACACACTAAAACAGATATTTGGATTTTTATGCAAATGTTATGCGAATTAAGGGTTGCACATGTCAGCTAATGAAAGATATGAATTGCTTGATCCAATGTACCTTGCAAAGGAGAGCAAAATGACTCCAACAGCTAGTCATTGAGCTCAGATATGACATTTTAACTGTTTTTGAGGTCGTCTTGGCAGCCATCTTGGATTATTTTTATGCAAATTAAGGGTTGTACATATCAGGCAATGAAAGATATGAGTTCCTTAGCACCATTTGCCTGGTAAAGGAGACCACAATGACTCCAACAGCTTCTCATGAAGCTGAGATATGGCATTTTACCTGTTTTTGAGGTCATTTGGGCAGCCATCTTGGATTTTTATGCAAATTAAGGGTTGTACACATTCGGTAATGAAAGAAATGAATTCCTTGGCCCTGTTTACCCGGCATATGACACTAAAATCATTTTGATAACATTTCACAGAGCTGAGATATCACCATTTACATATTTGGCGGCCATCTTGGCGGCCATCTTGAATATATTAAAATGCCCAAGGGTGCCAGGGTGGCATCATACAGATCCTGATTTAGTAGGCTTTGAAGATACAGAAACCACCGAGAACCATTGTGGGGCCGAAATTTTTGGGTTTTGTGCTTCGGCACCAGACTAATACATATATATGTCATTTCATTGCATAGGTCACTAAGGTAGTATGCGCCTCAAAAGTGAAACACTTACACTTTTGCCCAAACTTTCCTCAAGGAATCTTACAACCATTCTCTTTCAAAATCAAGAATAAAACTCAGCAAATATGTAGGAGTATCTCCAACCATACACTCCGAGTTCCAAAACCGAGTCGGACGTACAAGTCCGAGTACCCAGACTTGCATACTCCAAGTAAAACTGCTTACTCAGACTTGTATACTCCGAGTAAAACTGCTTACTCGGACTTGTATACTCCGAGTACATGGCCTACTCGGACTTGAATATGCCGTGTAAAACGTGTTCCTATAAATGCATATTTGCTGGACAAGAAACGATCTGTCGAAAAAAGGTATTTGATTACTCACAGAGTTTACGGCTAGCGCGGATCGATATGTTGAAAATCTGCTCTTTTGAAAAAAAGAATTTAATTTTCACGATGTCTTGTAATCTGTTGCGCAATGTATATTTAACCACGGTCCCTCCACGTCTTATGCATTCAAAATGGTGAGTCTATCAGAAAGGTATGCATTTTGATTGTCAAGATTGCTCAGTGAATTTCAAGCTCTAAAACTTGAATAAATCTGAGTCAGACAGAGGGATAGAATCTTTCCAAACCTAGTGAGTTGCAGTGATGTGTGGTTTGATGCATGGTGAAGGCCAGTATGTGCATTAGAAAGGTTGGAAGTTAAGACGCAAAACGTATCGCTGAGTTGGGAGATGGCTTTTCGGCACAAAAAGGTTGACCTGTACACTTTGAAATACATGTAAGGGTGAAGTAGTTGAGATGTATGGATCTTTCTATGTAAGTATGGCACAGAAATGTCCACCAGTTTGACCTGTAGAAAATTGTATTCTGTTCTTAATTAGCTTATTGATATCTTTTGGCTATTTTTTTAATATTTTACTCCATGTATCAACAAAATTTCCTAGTTGTATATCTGATGAACCATCCGGGATTGTCAACGCAGTGCATAGATATATTGGATGAACTATCAATATTGCTAATTGCAATCAATGAAGTTGTCAGAAATAGCAATGCATCTGCTGGATATATGCAGAGACAGACACTCAGAGACTCAAACTTTATTCTTTTGGCCTACCACTTATGAGGGCTCAATTTGAAGCTTATGGAGTAAATTAAGTTTTAATTGGCTTAATTTTGTGAAAATCATGAATTTATTTTCCCAAATGGAGATAACACATGGATGGTAGCCATTTTGAATTTCAAATGTCAGTAAATTATTGGGTAATTTGTTTCTCTTGGACCAAAATTTACACTGTGTACCCCACAATTTTTATTCTTTATTTTGAAAGAAAAAGGTTAAAAGTTTGCTTTAGGGAAGTTTGAACAAAATTTAAATCTTTCAATTTTTGAGGCACGAACTACCTTTAACTGGCCAAATGCTGAATTGTTTCACATATGCAAAATACACACGATACAGTAGTGAAGGGCTGTAGATAGTTACTATGAAACTGATGGCATTTTAATAGGGGAATAAACTTAAAGGTATGCACTTCTATATAATCATGCTCAAATGCTGAGCTTTTATCACCTTGTCAACCAATTTTTGACTCAATGTTTTGCAAAGATTTTGTTTTTTACAATGGTTAATTTCTTTTCTCTGTTTCCTGAGAGGAAGGAAATTTCCACAAACTCTGTAGTAATTTTCTTGGTTTAAAGAAGAAAAAATATTATTTTTACTCCATACAGAGCCAGTCATTGACGAAGATGAGAAAGTTCTCCCAGTCGCCAGCATTGTTGGTGGATGTGTTGGAGCTGTGATTGTTTCAGTCTTGATTGGTTTTATATACTACAAATGTTGCAGGACTTCAAAATGTCCAGGTAATGATATGATTAATTTGCTTCTGCAGCTTTTATTTGTTTGTTGTGTTATCATTCTTATCTGATTGTAGAATCCTGGTTCAGCAACACAAAACTGGGTTATTCCATTTGTGCACTTTAATTGACAACACTATGTTTTCTGCCCCATGTGCTCAATTAATCCCCATGGACAAAGTCCAGGGGACTTGTAGATTTGGTAGAGTCCATTCGTGCATCCAGCCGCGCAGATTTCTCGGAGATGCCTGGTGCCAGAAAGATTACACCCTATGTCATAAATATGCACATCAATTTGTTTTGTAATATAGTCCAATATGACCATCAAACCATCAATGGTTTCCAAATTCATTAACCAAATTGGGACTGTATCATTGATAATGACTTGTTTATGCTAATTTAAATGCATTCAATGAGCACTATTCCTTTGATTTTCAGTGACTTTCAAAATTTATTTACTACACCAGGAAGACTGAAAAAAATACACAAGATTTGATTGACCATGCCTGCCATGGGTACATTGTGACTATCAATGCTAAAAAGGCAGTAAAACACAGCATAATTATTTCAGCCAAACTGGAATTATTATAATTCTATATTCCTGTTGATAGTTACAATGCTAACACAATCCCTAAAGAGAGAAATGACATTTTGGTTAAATGACAGCTTGAATTAATTCTTGAAATAAGGAGCAAATATAGAACAAAAAGTCATGTATTCGGCCGATTTGCATCAGTTAATATGATGTGATCATGTAAAAATAACGACCATTCAGAAACATCAAACAGTCAGTGTCAAGTGAAAATAACAACATATCAGTGAAATTCAATGACTGTAATTGTTTCAACAATAGAGCTGTGTTTGTAAGGAAAGAAAACAAGTTGCTTGGATCAGGCTAGAAATTAGGTAGATGCAACATATAGAATATGAATGTACTAGGGAGAACAGGGCAAAGGATGCTAGGTCACAGAATTTAAAGTACAACGAAAAAGGACTGTTTTTCTTGCAATTCCATCACAGGAACTTCAAAGTTGCAATGTTTTAACATCCTTTTAATGGTTTCCTATCATCTAAGAAGTAATGTTACTGGCTATAAAGAATTCATTACACCTTTCTACCTCCTGTGCAACCCTTAGAAGAAGCGGTCTCTCTTGATGGCTTCATACAGGCAAGTTTAACCACAGTCCCGCCCTATTCTCCCCAGTAATGTGGTTATGTTATTATAGAAGGCAAGAGGAAAGCCAAAAATTAACAGGCAAGGCTTGCCGAGTCCGTTAATTTTGGCTTTCCTCTCGCCCGCGCCCATAAATAAATGTTAATGGTCAGCGCGGAGTCTGTTATTTCCATCATATTATCAAAGAACAAAAAAAACCGTCAAAATTTACGAAAATTTCCCGTGCGAATGACAACGGGGCCCCAGCACTCGTCAGTGAGTAGTGCTGCAAAACTTTTGCAAATCCAGAGATTTTTTTGAAAAAGTGTCTAAACTTAGCCCACAAGTGCTCCAGTGTATTTTGTGATTGATTGCGATCTTTGTTCAAATCATAATTTTTCGTTTTAGCTGTAAAGTTACGATGTGTACGATATTATTCCTATTCACGGGGACATAAACAAACCATTATTATGTATTTGTGGGCAGTCACGTGGTTCAGCTCAACCAATTAAAATGCGACGGACAGGGCATGGTAATATAATGTGTCATGATCAGTCATTTACACTGTATAAGCATTTGCTGTGACTTGTGCATGATATGGCGTCATTGTTCTCTTATTAATATGCAAAATTAAATATTGGTCTGCATTTTCAGATTACATTTTTCAAAGTAACGCATGCCAGAAAACAAAAATATTATTTAGAAAATGAGAGCCAGTGAAACAATAAATACTATGAGACATAGTTTTGGCTCTTACTACAAGCTGCAACAACAGCTATGCATGCAACACTGACAAAATTTGTCTGCATTTCAGACAGCAGTGGTCAATGTCATGTGCATGCAGCTATACCGGTATTTAGTAACAAGCCTGAACTGCAAACAGTTCTATTGCTTCTATATCATTGCGCCTGCATATTGATGATTTGATTGAAGGTCTCATCATATGAAAAAATGTTTTATTGCATGAGAGTTCTAAACTGGCTATAAAACTGAATATGTCTGGGCTACCTCTCCCTGCATTTGACCTTTGACATCATAATGAGTGCTGCCATAGGTAGTAATATGCATAGTTAATATCAAAATATGGGGTCTTGCCATTGAAAATACTGTAGTTAGTGCATGGACATTTGGTGCTGTTTGTAAAATCTTTTCTCTAATATCCCATTAAGTTGTTTATTGTGGTTTTTTTGAGGTAGAACACGCCTCAGGGACAGATATTTGGACTCGATCTCGATTGTCTACAATTCTTTTCTGATCAACCACTTGTGGGGGCTTAGTTTAAAAACTCTTGGAGAAAGAAACACTATCACCATCTATCACCGTCTCAGTTTTTCAAAAATCCAAAATTTATTTTTCCTCGATAGAGTTAACACAGGGATGGCAGCCATTTTGAATTCCAAATATTGCAAAATATTGGGTAATTTGTTTCACTAGTTCCAAACTTTGCACGGTGACCCCAAATTTTTATCATTGATTTTGAAAGAGAATGGTTGAAAGTTTCATTTAGGAAAGTTTGAGAAAAAGTTTAAGCCTTTCACTTTCTAGGCACATCCTACCTTAAAAAAAATAATAAAGAATGTAAAAGATTGTAATGTATATCAAATATCTATAAAGCCCAATCACTGTTCATGAGCTGAGCTCTGCATGTTAATACCAATATTGCAGACAACTGTTTCTCTAATCAAATACTGGTATATGTATACTTTGGCAGCATTGATACATGGTTATCTTCTTGGTCAGTTTCGTTTAATAATTAAATGTCATATCTTACCATGCAGATTTAATTTTTATACATACAGTTGCCTTTGTCCCTCTTTATGTTCCTACTTCTACCCACGGAAAGTGGTGCATACCATTGTGTATGGTAAGTGCAGTGTGCAATTCTAAGTGGTTCTGTCAGTGTATTGGTTTGCAGTGTTGTCTGTTCTCGATATTGTGAGGCTTTCCTACAGGTTTCTTGAATGTGCACAATCTTCCTTATGCATGGCCAACTAGTTTTTAAGTTCACAAACATGCATAAAGCTGTTTTTTCAGTGTCTTAAACCATTATCCTTTACTGAGGAACAAACTGTATGAATATTCTTGTAGCTAAATACTTTAGTCTTTAGCTACAAGAGTATAGTATGTCTGCACAGATGAGTCTGCATCATTGTATTAAGGTTTTCCATAATGTTTAGTTTCTTTGCCAGGAAAAATAACCAATATTAAACAACTATTATAAATATTAAAGTGCAAAGACATCAATTATGCATATTTTGTGTATTTGATGGCATTTGGTTGATACACTGTAGGGGTTGAAGAACACCTAAAAAATTTAAAGTTTTGTTTATCCTGTGTGCCAAGAAACTTCAACGTACTGTCTTTCATGAAGAAATAGACCAATTTAATTTGTCACCAGGATGGCAAAAACTCAAAATCTAAATTCTTTGGTGCAGAAATTAAAAAAATGCAACTACTTAGCCATTTTTCATTTGCAAAAAAAATGATCACATGACAGGAGACAAAAAATTATATTGAGATCATGGTGCCTTACTCTGATTAGGAAATCAAGAAAATTATAGGACTGCATGCACTCCTGGCAAATACTTGTAGGCAACAATAAAATGCGTATCAGCATTCTGATCACCCCTTCCCAAGATGCAATAGTCCATACCTAGTCAGTCAAGAATAAAACTCATGGGTTACATGTATTGACTTTTTGTTCAGGATTAAATTACCTGCACTAAACCAACATTTTAAATTCAAATTAAATTTTATTGGGGAAAAATTGAATTTTCCTTTTCAAAAACAAAGGGAATGTTGAAAATTGTCATTAAGTTTCTTACCAAGTCCACACAGGCTGTAAACCAACACAGAATTGTGTGGATTTAAAAGTAAAGTGCACATTCAGGACAGCCAAATCTGGATAGAAAGATCAAAAAGCATGTACACTTTTTGGTACACACTGCGTACCCTGTAAGTAACACTGACTAACCTAGCCCCAAATTTGTGCTGTATCTAATTTGTTTTTGAAAAAAATCATTTAATGTGAAACTAATTGCTCAATGGCTTTTAATTTGCTGCTTTAAGATTTTGTTGTCTCCTGTAGATGGTCTTAATTCATAGATGTTGAAATAGTGATGAAATTTAATGTAAATCTTTTTGGCCAATTATCTAATTTTAGCCAAATACATTTTTCACTGACTTTGAAATCACTAGGCCTCATTGCTCTCACAGTTGGTATTCATGTTCCCGGGGGATGCTGTCATTCAGAGGTAGAGTAATTATGACAAAAATTGGGAAATGTGGAAAAATTTTGCATGAAAATTATTATTTCTTGTCTAAAATATCATTTTCTGTGAAATTGCTAGCATTATTACCGGTACTCCCAATATTACCATTGCAGTTTGTATGTGTGATACAGATGACTTCATATAGAGATGTAAAATATTATGACTCCATGTGCATATAAAAAGGTTCTTGTCAAACTTGTCATTGTTAAGAGATGGTCAATCAAACATTATTTGTGTTAAAAACCTTCAGCACATCTGTTGTTAAAGGCTGCATATTTGATTTTTAGATGCAATGTACAGATTTTCTTTTTGCCTGTGTCAGATTATTTTTAATTTTAAGTTGTAAATGTTAAGCATATGCTGTGATTATTGAATAACAAAGAGAATCAGGTGATTCTATTGTTGTTTTCTTTGCCACATAACACAGCAAAGGTATAAATGTCACTTGTTTTAAGTCTAAATTCCCTTCTAAAATTGTCCACCCAATTCATAACATTTACTGAAATGAAAAAGAGAAGTTTCCCAAGCTTGGTTGTGTCCAGACTGGTCTTTGAAAATTTCTCTTGGTTAAGTCCACTATCAATCCTTTCTTCACTCACAGAAGGACTTTGTTGTTACAACCACTGTAAAAACTGTCAGTCAAAATGTGTTTCTATTTTTGTACAGGTACTCAGTATGATGAACTTGAAAATCAAGACTCTAGCAGTGAGTATCTCTAATTGTTCCCTTTGTTTTCTTAAATATCGCAGCATTACAATGTGTTTGCAGTGCTTACGGAGGCAGCCTGGTAAATTTTACTGAGATTACCCAGTCATGTTGCCAGACTAAATCCACTGATACCCAGATGTCAATGTAGATACGTCACTGTCGATAATATTATCAATATTCACTATATACCACGGTAGGCACACGCTTGAGCAAGGGCAGAAATCCTTTTTTGACGTTCCATGCCAGAATTTCAATGTACTGTTATGATATAATAGCAATAAATCACCAATTCACTTCACTTCATATATGCACTCACTATTGCTGTGCATATGTTGTGAACTGGTCAAAATCTTGTGGTATACCATTGCTGGGTGTGTTTTATTGGACACCGTGGTGCGAAGCACCAAAGGTGTCCTTTGTCGCCACAATGTCTGTGTGTGTGTCCGTCTGTCCGTCCGTCCGTCTGTCCGTCTGTCCGTCTGTCCGTCCGTCCGTCCGTCCGTAGACAGATTTTGTTCCACTCATAACTTAAGAACCCTTAGGTCCAATGCCATGCAATTTGGTATTTGGTATTATCATGATGAGACTTAGATCTGATTAGATTTTGGTGGGTGTGGCTTATTAATTAGTCGCCACGGACACCGTCCGGGGGGACTTATAGGTTTGGTCATGTCCGTGCGTGCGTGCGTGCGTGCGTGCGTGCGTGCGTGTGTGCGTGCGTCCGTCCGTTCACACAGAT
>LD362536.1:4414-16173 GCA_001465055.1 Ptychodera flava
CCTTTCAGGCTCTCTCACTAACATAGTTAATGCACTACAACGTACGGATCAATACTCCCAGTGGTGAAGCTACTTGTCTTGAACTGAAGCATCCCATCTACAGGCTGCTGAATCTGGTCAGATCTCGTGTTACCTGCGCCCCAGTAATCTCGTTAAGAGCAAGCCAAGTTTCGATGAGTTGAAGTAAGACTTTTTGAATAGGAAAGTCTAGGGAATTCCTATATCTGCCCAATTTCTACCGCTGGCTGCGCGCTCTGCACGAAAATCTTTCGTGTGCGCGCAGCCAGCGGTAGAAATAATGGAATAGAGCTGGGAAATGACCGGCACTACTTTTCCAGCGCTATTGCTCAAATTCTGAATCGTCTTTTAAAGGTGGAAAACTTAAATTCACCTAAAACATTGCCAAAATTATATACCAAACATACTAAATCATAATTATCAAATGTGTCATAAGTCACAACATCATGTGTCTACAACTCATTCAGATAGCACCATTTATAGGACAATGCACAAAAATATTCATTGGTTTTTTTCACTTTGATTTATACTGAATATGTATAAGTAAGACAACGTCAGTAACATACCAAAGTATGTAATGCTTGTACTCCCTGGAAGTAGATTTTATGACTAAAAGTTACCGATAAAATTTATAATAATTAGTTGAAGAGGCATGTATGAAAACATCTGACGACCTTACAAGCAATGGTTAAAGCACTGATCCTGAAAATTATGCAGAGATAAGTTGTGACTTGATATACATAAAAAAACATATAAAATTAATAGTGTGTTGTGAAAATGAACCGGCACTATTTACCTAATATATCTACAAAATAAACATAAAAACGGTATGACCAGCAGTTCCTGAGTTTTGGCGCCCTAGTACCCTAACATTTTCAAGCTCATTTGCCCATTTTTTGCACACGAAAGATCTCCTGAGTAATGGGAAGTCTTCAACCAACGATGCATCTCTGCAAATGCATCTGCACAAAATATTGAAGGGACAAGTGTAGCAGTTTTGGTCATTATATATAAATACATACATGCATAAACATTCGTCTGTTTGGATACTTAAATCCTATTGTCATAGATAAATGACAAAATGGGAGCTAAAAAGTGGTGTAACATGAGAAGACTCTTGCCCTCACAATATCAGAATATTGCCCGGAAGGGGACGCAATTGAATTTAGTCCACATTTTCTCTGCACGTAATGTGCAGTCATGAACTGGTAGCATGTAGAAATGCATGCCAACTTTAACATCCATCTAAATTAACTGTATTGTAATCACACCAGTCACTACAAAACAATGTTGTCTGTATTTTTTTTATGTTTGACCAAAAATTTGCAAAGCAGTGCAGTATGAGCATATAGAAATAGAGATGTTCATGATGAAAAGTCTCTGCATCTGTCCTTTGAGTTTACAGCTCATGGCACTAACAATACTGTCATCGTGAGCACAATCCTTTGGGAAGGCAATATATCTTTATCTTGTCATTGATGTCCTGTGTTGTACTGAAAGTTAGATAGAGTAACGGAGTGTTGAATGAATGAAAGGCATGAATTTTATTAGTTACATATGCATCAATCCTTAATTAATTAATTAGTTGATGAATTTATAAGTCAACTGATAAATATTCTTTCAATGCACGAGTGATTTATTTGAAACTTGACTAGCACATATCTGTGTACGTAGCTGCATTGCCCACCATGCAAAGTTATACACACTTTGAATAATGAATACATTTTTGTAAGAAATCAAGCAATCAACGTGCCATGCTAAGGGTCAGCTTTAGAAACCCTGTAGACATGATGAAAATAATGTAAAAATAATAGTTAAAAGTGACACATTGTGAAATAGTGAAAGACACTGACACAAATCTGACATTTATATTGCAGTTTAATGAAATATGTATATTTCATAACTTCACATAGAAATGTACACATCAAATAAGGAAGACTTATTTAACAAACATGCACATTAATTATGCATGCTAATTTTGTTTTCTTTGGACATTTACCCACTTGTACACCTTCATATTCAATCATTAGCATATTTACATTTTTGAGGGGAAAAACAATGTTTTAGGTGGAGTTAATCTCACAATAGCTTCTAAAATCTGCCATGAACTTGCTCCATTTGATCATTTTTTTATATGTGTAAAACAAAACCTATATTTACCATATACTGAGTTTAACCAAATGAAGCATATACTTCTAGAGGCACAATAATGATTTTTTGTAATTATTGGTCTGTGAGCAGATACTGATATAACTGAATCTTCAAGAAATAGAAAACTGACAAATGATGATACCTAAAAATAATGGATTTATCCATTTATAATGGATTACACTCCATACAAACGGTTGCTTTTTGTAACTTTAGTTCTAATATAAGACAATGGATGAAGATTTGACAGAATCTTATAGGATGTTAATCACAGGTGGTTTTTAGTTTCCTTTTACCCTGAAGCAGAATTTTTTGTGTTCGCAAACTGTCGGATAATTGCTAAAATATCTAATGTTAACACTGTACCACCAAACATATAAATAAATACTTCTCAATGGCAGAATCATTGTATGTGGCTGTATTTGCTCACCCAAAAAATGATAAAAAACACCCTGTATGGTTATTGACAGAACCATATCTACCATCAAATGATGATAAGTCTGATCCAAGAAGATCTGTGTAACATTTATGTCAGTATGTAACAACCAGGTCTGAAGGAAATGTTACACATCTATATTAAACAACAACTTTGAAAGCACAAGCTGTCAAGAATATATACATGGATATATATGGAGTAATCTTCGTTCACTTTGCCAAATAAAAAACAGGTTGGAGTTGGTTACGCAAATACAAAATTAACATGATTGTAGAAGTTTACTTGCTGTGCAAGCGGAACCTCATTACACACCCTTTATCTGCTAGATGTTTCCTGCCTTCGACTGCAAACTGTTCTGAATATGACACTTAAAGGGGCAGATTTGTTATCAGCATTATCTGACTAACTGTAAACAATTTTCAGAAGGGAACAAAGGATTTAAATCACACATATAGTTTATGTCAACAAGCACTGACGTAAGAACCAGGGCTTGAGGACTGCCCCTTTAAAACTGGTACATTGGGAACATAACAGCATGCAACAATGCACAATACAATTAAGGATGACTATGTTTTCAGGGGAGATTAAAACTGCATCGAACTTCACAAGTTGTGCCAATTGTACAGATAATTATTCCACATCAGCAATTTTTAAAGTGAAGTTTGCATGGATAACAGTACGCTAACAGATAAAGCCACAATGCTTGCAGAACACCCAGAATTTACACATTATAGGTAGACAAAACACAAATATATCTATGAACTGCATCACACGATGAAGGTCAGCAACACCACAACCATCTATAGCTGAATATGGAACATGAGCTGTCAGTTGTGGTTATGTACAGGCATTCTACAATGTGGACAGTGTTAGCAAATGTTCTGAAAGGCAACATTTGAGAGGCGGTATTAATGATACATTGCAGTAAGTGTGCCACCATTATGTCGTTTGTCTGTGGCATGCATGACATAGTCAGTTTGTGGTGATACCTCGTCTTGAATTTTGCCTTCTGAAAAATTGGCAATGTTCATCAAGAATGCTATTTTGTGTAACCTTATTTAAAAATTGCTTGGAGCACTCTCATTTAAGTATATAAATAAATAATTGACCAAGCCTGCCATGTATTGGTCCAGCCATTTGATACATGCATGTACACCATCTGATAAGAGTTACATGCAAATTACACAGAGCAAACCATGAAATCTCATTTGTCATTTTCTCACAAAATGTTTGTATCCATGTCATGAAATTTAAGTATACTTAATCTGCTGTTGAGTGTACATCACAAACTAACAAAATGGGCACAGCAAACTGTTCACTAATGGTGAAAGCAATTTGTGAAACATGATGTCACTACCTGTGAATGAATGAATGAATGAATGTATGAATAATGGAATGAATGAATCACCACTCATGATTTTGTAGGTAAAACCAAATGCAATGTGAATTGCAACTAATGATTTTGAAGCAAAATTGGAATATGTACACAAAACTGTTTGACCATAGCTTGTAAACACTTGAATATAAGTAATGATGTCTGAGTCACTTGCGCTTAGGTAGATGTATAGAATGATTTGAACATTCTCACCTCTGCATTTATTTCAACTGCAAAGTAAATTTTTGGTCTCGAACAGCATCATACATAAACGTCATTATACTGTTTTAGATTGGATGTGTGAATATGAACATATGTACTTTTGAAAGCAGGTACTTCACAGAAAGCTATACGGAGAATGATTGTTGGAAACCTGTCGCGTTTCCATGGTGTTTAAAATTCACTATGTAAGCCAGTGTAATGCAATGAAAGATCTGCATGTACTATAGATAAAAGATATGTAATATTGGCTTTCAAGTTGATTAATAACACAATGAATGAGAAATTGTCAATTCTGTATGAGGTGCATGACTCTTTGCCAGAAAATAAAATTTATAAAATGAAAGGTCTTATTGATGAAGAGTTTTACACTGAAACTTAAAAGAGTTACCAAATAAAACATTATGAAAGATACAGTAGTAGCAATTTTCGTGTACGAGTTTCATTTGGGTGAACCTAAAACTTACTTTGTTTAAAAATGCTTGTCTTTACAACTATGTGTTTTGACATGTTATATTTGTGTATTTGTCGTATTTTTAACAGACAAGTGGTTTGGTGTATTTCACCATCATCCTACTGACAATCCACATTGCAGCAAATTTTTTAAAGAAACAGTGATATGAATAGGCAAGACCAAGGTCAGTCTTCTGCATTTGTTATCTTCTCAAATAGGATACAATGAAGTTAGACTTCCCATACAATATAATAACATCCAACATTTTACAATTATCTTAAAATTCATGTCCATGCAAGTATGCAGTGATATGATAAGTATTCCACGCAAGAAGTTCACGACTTATATTTCATGTGAACAATTTGGAAAGCATTTATAGTCTTGCTGATGTACACAGAACTGTATGGAGGTATAGAACTGGACAGGGCACCCAGTTGCCCAATGGTTGGAATTTCTTTTGTTCATGACTATGTCCTTAACCATTTGAATCTGGCCCCTAATGACACTTGACACCATGCAAATCCTTTTTACCTTTGACACCATGCAGAGATCTTACTCCTGAACAATACAAATCATTTACAAGGTAAAAACTTTGAGATGGGAGACAAAAGAATTATACCATATATCTTGTCAAAAGGTTCAGTAAATGCCTGTAATAGATGACGACTCACTTGGAAAACTCAATTTTATAACAAAAAATTTACATGGAGCGTTTAAACAATTCTTATAAGTGTAAATCATACAATGGTTAAAATTTTCACCTGTAAATGTCGTTTCGTAATATTGCTAAGTAATTTTTCTCTGGAAACAAATTGTTAACAAGCATTGCAATTAATTTTGACGTGTCCCTCAGAGAGTGGGCAGGGTCTGTGACAAATGCACTGGCTAAATATGCGCTGTCACGCAATGACATGTAGTGTTTATTGTTCCGTAGGGATTCCAAAGTTGCAAGTGCCTGCTGTGCTTTGGGTGTCGGGTGGACATTCGGCTGATTTGGTAAGGGCGCCCTCTGGTGTTTGCTGATAGCCGCAGGTGCATGTGGCTGGGTTCTCAGGTAGGAATTGCCAGGTGTCTGGGCTAGCAAGAATGCTTGCAAACTCCGGCAGATGAGGCGAATCCTTAAACATATGCAAGAAAAGAAAAATGTAAGAGCGATATCAACAAAAGCTATAGCCTGTGAATGACTGTTTTATGATCACTTTTTTCTCATCCATAAAATTCTTCAACATTATTTTTATGCAAGCTGGATGAAATGACATATCGTTTTAATCATAAAGAATACAGTAACATCCAACATATTTCACAATTCATAAAATAAATATCCAAACATCTCAAAGTGCCTATTAGTTTTCTGAACATTCATTATAGATTTTACTAAACATCATGCAGATAGGGAGCCTTTCATAAGGTACACCGATGACATGACAAGATAATCACCTAAGTGATAGATTTGATCTCCTCCCTAGGCCGATTGCTCCCAGCAACCCTGATGAGTCCTTGTCCTCTCCAAGCACATTCAATGCTGGGGCTAGGTTGTTGATTGTCCTGATTACGTAGTGGTGAGGGGCACCGTAATCAACCTGTCTAAGACACAGCTCAGCTGCTTTGGCCCACCACAGTATCAGTTTACTCTCATTCCCTGGGCTGTTTGCACGGAAAGACAAAAAATAAATATCATTAGACATGTCTCAGGAGAACTTCACAGACTTCTGTGTTTCTCTTCTGCCAAAAGTGGGCCATGTTCCTTCTGCTTGAAAATTGGGGTGATTTGGGTCTGACTTGGGGACCATAATACATTATGTAAATTTTAATTATGTAAATTGTCAATACTCTGTATATAGCTACATCTAAAGCACACCTCTGTGTCTATTTTGAGGATAATCTGTTTGAGGAAGAGGATTTTTCCCTGCAGCATGGAGAAAACAGTGAGACTTCTATGAAAGGCTTTGATGAAAGGTCTTTTTCTTTCATACACCAAAAAAATTTGGAATGACTTCACCTAAGACTATGCCAGCTCTTTAGTGTCTTTTCTAGGTGACTGGGTGCCGTACTTTGTGAGTTTGAATCCGATGAACTGAATTTAATCAGTATATTAAGAATTATTTCACTCTCTTTTAAGTTGACATGCGCACAGAGATGAGTCTAGATATTGATCTTCATTATCAGGGTCAAAATATTAGAAAGTACACCTTGACTCACACAGTCATTTTGTACCACAGGGTCTGTACACTAAAGTCTACTAAAACTAAAAGATTGTCAGCATTTTTATGAGTGAGTTACAGGAATGGCTAAACTTGTAACAAAAGCATTACCCTGGTTTTGCATACGTGGTCCACTCAACAATTTTAGTGAGGATATTCAGTTCATCATTGAGATTCTGACACGACGGCAGTTTTTGCAAGACATATGCGTACAGTGTGAGATAACTCCCATTCTTCAAACTTTCTTGAAGGAACTCTTCGTGGGTGAGTTCAGGAACCTGAAGTTTTTCTAAGACGTTGCTCCAGCCTCCGAATTGACTGAGATCAATACCTGTGAAATATCAAACCCACACATCAATGGAAAGCAATGTTGCAAAACTACTGTGTTCGAAAAGAAAATTTCCACAACTGTGGTGCGATGTCTCTTATTATATCATACCAGTATATTGATGGCACAAATATAGTGATCTGATTGGCTAAGATGTAATAATAGCTGTGCTATATTTGCAATATCTTACCTAGAGAAAATTTCTTTGTTTTTGATGTTTCAAGCCTGAATTTCAATTTACTGTTATGATATATTGGCAGTAAACCACACAAGCAATTGGTATACAACTCAGTTTTGACAAGTTTACTATCTCTTGTGCATATTCTTTACATCATGAACTGGTCAAAATCTTGTGGTATGCAATGTAGTTTATTGTTTAACCAATCGCTGACAACCTGGGTATTCATGCATTTGAACTTGAGAAGCAGTGATTGATACACAAAATGGGAATGGGAAGAATTCACAGATATTGTCTCATTATTTATGTGACAAAAATGTATAAGAGATAAATGGTTAGCCACATTTAAAGCCTGTCAACTTTGCTAATGTTCAGCATAAAATTAATCCATTTGACCACTGAAATTCTTTTTAATCTTTCTGGGATTATGAGTGTTCACTCTTTCACTTCTACTTTGCTGTATATGGGCTGATCCATCCTTTTGAAAACATTGCAGATGTTTCAATATCTGGTAGTGAAGAGTTCAAAATGGATGGTACTAATAAATCAAGGACCGTAAAAGTTTGAGAGTGTTTTCACAAAAAACCTGCAGGTAATTTCAGAGACATGTAACCAACTTACAGTATTTGTAACGGCAGATCTTACCGGAATTGAAATAAGAATCCATACAAGCTTCCACAATAACACTCATATCCTTCAGAGATGCAAGTGTTCTGCAAGCCGCAGTGATGCAGGGCAGCAACAGCACACTGCAGGAGTTACTCTCAATCCAATCTAGCAGTGTCTTCTTCACTATCTCTATGGCTCTGCCAGTTGGTGAACAGTTATTGAGCAGATTGAGAATCTCTACAAGGAGATCCACTGATTCCAGTGCCATGGCATTTGTATCTACAGCTGTAAAATTACAAACATTTGAGTATTAAAAGATACCTTTTTTGATCCCAGAGTCTGCAAATCTAATATGAAATTTTGTAATAAAACATGCAATGCCACACATTTTGAGTTAAATGTATACACATTTTTCCACATACAAAACCACGTCGTCCAAAGTACATGTAATACCTTGTCCATGCCACTTCACCCCAAGTACCACCTTGTACCCAAAGCATAGTATGATCATACTATCACCTTGTTCTATAACCGCAATGTATCATAGTGTTGTTTTTAAATGCAGCTTGGAAGCATTATTGTGTCAGGACATTTTGGCTACCATGAACCATTTATTCTTGCACAAAATGTAACTGACTAAAAGTTACCACTGCTGCCTCGCACACAAATGTGTGATGTCATTTTCTAGAAATGTGAACACTCTCATCTTCAGTGGCGGGATGATAGATAGGTGATGAAAACTTAATAATAATAATAATAATAATTTTGGCCATGATAAACTTTGAGGGCATTGTTGGTTATTTCTGCTTTACCGGTTGGCTTGCAATAGATTGGGGCAAAGAGGGGTTGTTTTGAAGGGGTGAAATGGTTTGGGGTGATGTTACTGCTTGGGCGGAGAGGTTTTGATACGAGGTTGTTTTGGTGCAAAGTGGTTATGGTCAGAAATGGTATGGGACGCGCTGGTCTGGTATGAAGTACATGTACAGTACTTTTGGTGCCAAGTGTCTGGGAACCTGTCTCAGATACACACAGACACACAGAACATGAT
Organism: Ptychodera flava; assembly: GCA_001465055.1. Taxonomy (NCBI): domain Eukaryota; kingdom Metazoa; phylum Hemichordata; class Enteropneusta; family Ptychoderidae; genus Ptychodera; species Ptychodera flava. The sequence continues at coordinate 13,429 of LD362536.1, forward strand.
AATGGCATCGGCTTTCTATGGTGCTCTTCAAAACTCCCAGGTCCCAGAGAAAGTAGATGTACATGACATGTTTTATATTGCAATGGATTATTCCAGGTTTATTGAAATGGATGTGAAAGAATGCCTGACACACTCACCAACCGACGCTATTGATTCAATATCTTGCATAAGATCATGGATTGCTATCTTGAAACTCTCAGCTCTAACTTCTTTACTGTGTGAACATTTGCAAATCATCTGTACCACACAGCGAATGTATGAGCATCTCTTCCTGTGGGTGTCTGCACTGACCGTCACATCTTGACGGAACCCTCCGGCTGCCCTCAGCAATCTGACAATGGGAAAGATGGAATATTTCCCTGTAATAACTCTGTGATCAACAAACATGAATCACCCATTGGTTATGGAAGTATGAACTGTAACTGTACATTATTAAAGGTAGAATGTGCATCCGGGATAGATATTCAGACTCTCAAACTTTTACAATTCTTTTCTGATCTACCACTTGTAGGGGTTCATTTTAAAGCTTTTGGTGCAAGAAAACTTTTGACCATCTTAGTTTATCGAATATCAAAAATTATATTTTTCCTCCGCAGAGTTAACACAATTATGGCAGCATCAGTAAATCTTGGGTAATTTGTTTCTCCAGAGCCAAAGTCTGCAACGTGACCACTGATTTGTATTCTTGATTTTGAAAGAGAATGGTTGAAATATTCCTTGAGGAAAATTTGAGAAAAAGTTTAAGTCTTTCACTTTCAAGGCACATACTACATTAAGGCAATATGCAACTCCAAACTGAAAATGAGCAATATTAAACTCCTCTCTCTAAAGCAACACAAATGAGAATCATGTGTGACCATACAAATTTTAGCATTAAAAAAACAAATTTCTTGAAATTTATTGACATTTGATATTCAAAGTTGCTGCAAACACTATGCTAACTATAGTTTGACTTTTGACTTTCACAAGCTTTGACATGAGTCAACACAAATGACTGACAAGCAAAGTATTGTAATATTTGAAAGTCTGAACGTCTGTCCCAGAGGTGCATTCCACCTAAAACATGACATGAAATGTAACAATGTTGTACTATGCTAAATTGATGTCATATTGTTGGACTATAAAGACTGAACATGGAAAGACATGACAAATATATACCATGATATAAAATGTTTGATAGCCTATGTACAGTACAGTATCCCTCTACATGTACCAGGATCTACCCATCTACCTTGCAAAATGTCTATAAACCTGACCCGTCTTTTTAATTTCAAAAATTGATGTCCATTTCATAGCGTAGCCATGTAAATGCTCCAGCATGCATATAATGTTACACCTTTGTCAACTGTTGGTGAAGGTAACACACACATTGCAAATCAACACAGATAGAAAGGCCACAGACACGTTGCCAGCAAGAAGATTCTATATCACTACACTGCATTACCAAAGGATCCCATTCTTTCAGACATCAGATTAGTGTGTACAAGGGAAGTACGATCTCAGCTGTGTTAAAAGAAACATGCCTCCTTGAAAGTGCAGATATCAGATAACACAAGATTTTGTTGAATGGTAAATTTTAACCGTAGATGTCAAGATTTTTGTTTTGAAATCAAAAATCAATTACAACTTAATTTAGAATATTCTTACTGGCTGACAACGACTCAATGTATGTCTGGGAACACATCTGTTTCTAAGCATTGTATTCTGAGGGCAGGACATCAACTACTCAAAGAAGTAACATTTTTTAGCCTGTATGACTCTGCCCTTGCCAAAACTGTGCATTTGAAAGGCTATTAAGGTAGTATGCGCCTCGAGATCTGAGAGTGAAAGACTCAACCATTCTTTCGCCAAATCAAGAAAAAATATCAGGCATCACCAAGGAAATTTTGGTTCTGGGGAAACAAATTACTGAACATTTACTGATATTTGAAATTCAAAATGGCCGCCACCCCTGTATTAACTCTTTAGGAAAAATACCGTCAAGGACACTATGTGCTCACATTCGGTTTGAATTGGTCCATTCGAGAAATATTTAAACCAGGAAAAACAAGAATGACAAAAGCAAATAAGGTCTCCAACTTAGGTACTGGAGGTCATCTTTAGGAACATGCATATCAACTTCTATAGCAATGGGAGAAGCAGATCCTTAATACATAAGCAAATGTCAACAACAAAAAACAGAGAAGGCTTGATAAAAAGAAAAGGTTGGAGTGGGCAAAAAATGCACAAGGGATCTGGTAAAAAAGTAATGCTACATCATTGATCTTCTAAACCCTACCCCCTCCTGCATATCAAATGTTCCACCCCTTGGTATTACATAAGACCAAATGACAGGAAGTACATTTACAACCTTGGAGAATGTAAACAGCACTTAAGTTAGTTACAGATAGTGAATCACCTCAGCTTTGTTTTCTGGATCAAATTTTCCTACTAACTGGTATCAAATATGACAAAATTATGTTCACAGCCTTCAAAATTGTCTCACAACATATCCTGGGTTAGTATAGGTCATTTAAGGTCACAAACTGAGAAAAGTACCTAAAATATACAAATTTTGGGGTTTCCCAACACTTTGAGCAGAAAATTTACCTAATAACATCTTTCGGGACTTTATACCAAATTACAAAGCTATCAAACAAGGGACTTTATACCAAATTACAAAGCTACCAAACAAGTAATGTTGAGATAAAGTTTTCTTGACCAAAAATGACAATATTGTCTTAAAAATACAATTTTTTATATTTC
>LD362536.1:16640-35569 GCA_001465055.1 Ptychodera flava
ACATACATACATACATACATACATACATACATACACACATACATACAGACGCCATCGACTTCAGCCTATATGATAAACTCACATTGGTAAAACCAAATGTGAGCTAACAAAAAAATTCAATTTTTCGAAAAAGTTAATACAGTGAAATTGTTCTTTCTCCAAGATCTTTAAACTGAGTCTGAACAAGTGGTAGACTAGAAAAGATTTGGAAAAATTTGAGTCCGAATATACATCCCTGAGGCACATTGTACCTTAACCCTTTCACTCCCAGTTCCCTGTATACAGGTCCAACTTTACCATAGAAAACAATGGATTTGGGACAAACCATGGTGGTGAAAGGGTTAAATGCATGCTAACAGCACATAAAATACAACAATCTCTACAGATACATGCTGGGTGTTACTAATAAAGGGTGCATTTAATGCATGCTACTTATTACAGGGGAATAGTGCATATTAGGGTCTAGTACACCATTTGTGACACTGTCTATCCAATGCACTAACTATCCTTGCATTTCTGTATATACTGATAGAGTCACCATTTACACATGTGCAAAATACACAATTTACACATATGCAAAATTTGCCATATGCAAAATGGCGGCTATATAATGTTTTCTGTCTGTATGGAAGATATGAATCGGCTGGAACAAGAATTTATCAGTCACTGAGGGGAAGTATTTCAGCCAGGGCAGGAAATACATGAATGTTGATGAATCAAGTACAGGCCTTTTTGAACAGTGGACGGACCATGCAGGGGAGTAACCAAGGTGGTATTTGAAGAACACGAATCTATGTGTACTAGGATCTACAGTGGGAGGGCAGTCTTGAACAAAGGTGCACATACTTTGACCACACTTTAATACGTAGTTACAAAATTTTGAGTAAAGTGTGAGGTCACATTTCGGTTTTCATGGACTAGTGAGGGTTTTTTATAATGCACTCTACCACTAGGGGGCGCTCACCTACGAACTGTCACATGTAAGAACAAACTTTACACAACATGTACGTAAATAAACACAGAACAGAAAAAGAAGAAAAATTAGTAAATAAAACAAAATGTCATGCTCCTTCTTATAATAGGTGAACTACTTGTGAAATCTAACATGCTGAGTACTTAGTCTGCAAACAAGTGTGAGGACAAAGGGTGGTGATATATTGTAGAAAGCATTTATTGATGAGACATCTTTGGAATATCAGAGTACTGTGAAAGTGTCTATCACTTACTGAGAAATACAATTTATGAACAACATATCAAGATTTTTGTAGTACAACCTCAACATAACTGAAACAGTGAACTTGAGACTACTATATGGATTACGGAACACAAAATAGTAAAAGCGTAATCGCAAACATAGTCCAATATTTTTTGGGAATAGCAAAATTACAATGAGGATAATAAAATGCAAAGAATGATATTCACTTCAACGTACATTGATTCATACCAAAATGACTGTTTAAAGAAAGGTGAAAATCTTTGTAAATTTAAAATTTAAAAGAACTTGCGTTCGTAAGATGGTTCGTTTCCCACTTACTTAAGGCCCCTGTCTTCCATCCCCCTGCGGTCAGCGAGTACGATATCTGGGTCTGTGTTGGTGAGCTGCCATTGGATAGTGTTCTCATAGGCATTAGCGTCTACGTAGGCCCACTGGAATGACTCGGCTGTGGTCATTAATGACTGCATTTCTGTATTCTGAGATGAAAGTGAAGGAAAAAAAATATCATCAGATGACAAGTGGAACAGACAGACAGAATCGAACCTCCCTCTGTCATTTCTACACAGGCGATGAATTTTGACATGCTTCTCTTTAATTCTGCCAGAAAAAAGTAGAACATTTAAAAATAAAAACGTATCAAAATAAACCCCCAAAACAGCCATGGATGACAAAGGAAATGACACGCACTCCGTGGACATAAGGTAACATGGAGGGATGTACACAACTGATCTATAACTCCCTTTGACTTTGTCGACAAGGACAAAAAACACAGAACAGATGACAGATGACAGACTGAATGCACACAGAATTTGGACTGTTATTCTGTCTTTGCAAGACTTATACTTACTGTTGATATCAGGGTCTTCTCTTTGGCGAACATGACAAAGAGGAGAAGAAGGGAAACGTGCAATCTGCTGGCTACCTCCGGAGATTCATTTCTGGCGTAGTGATCAACGATGTCAGTCCACTTCATTTGTGGGAATATGCAACCAAGGAATGTAAAACAGTCTGGAGAACTCTCAGCATGGAGCTGGCATGGAAATGAAAGAGTTGAAATCATACAGAGTCAATAGATCTGTATAGTAAATGAATCTATCTATAAACCATTCAGCCAAAATGAACATGTTTATCAAAACCTTCAAAATTGCATCATTATGGCCCTAATATCTGCCAATCTGCCACATTACACTACATCTCTGTGATATTTTGTGTCAAAACAAATCTTATTCATGTTGTTACATCTACATGTATTAGTAGATGTGTAGAAAGACATGTTAAAGTCAAAAATCAGTCACTTGGTTTCCACTGTCATATCTCCCTTGCTGTGATTTAAAGTTCAGAATCATTCCTTGGTTTCTATTGTCATATTTGCCTTGCTGAGATGTAAGGTGAAAGCTCAATTTCTTTGTTCAACATAAAAAGCAACTTTATCAAAAATTTATACCTGTTTTCTACTCTTGTGTTTTCACTTTATCTCTGTGATATTTTATGTCAAAAATGGTCAAATGTAGTCAAAAAAAGATGTTTGATTTCAGCAAGTGCATTTTTAGTATTTTGGCCATGGTGAGCATCATGTGTAGGCTTTGGACAATATGTAGCAATACCAACATATTTTTGAGTTTAGAGAATCATCAAACATGTTTCACCAAACTCACCTTCAGCATGAGTTCGACAGCTTCCAATCTCGGATAGAAGTGGCTCCATTGTAAAGTGATAAACCTTGCGTGGTATACCCTGAGTACGTGGTCTACAACCCCTTTGTGTGCCAACACACTGACATAGTACGGCCAGAATAAACTCAATGCATCTCTGGTGTAGTGGGGCAAGATATCTAACATGGAGAAAAAAGAAAGCCACAATGATTTTGCAATGTTTGTTATTGTCTCTTATCAACCATCTTCTTTGAATTTTACACTTCACTATATTTACCTGTTCACAGGTCTGTCCATCAACCCTGTGGAAATAAACTGGGATATATTAACCCTTCAAAGCACTGTAATTTTTTCCCAAAAAAATCATGGCAACATTTTCCCAATTTTTATGAATTTTTCTGTAATTTTTTCCAAGATTTTGGACCAAATGAACATAAATTTTCACGGGCTACACTTCTTGACCAAAATTTTGGTAAAAATCAGAAAAAAATTGTCTAGATCTGAAAGAAATTGTTGGCGTTTTATTGTATAGTGGCAACAAAAATCGACTTCAGCACTCAAAGGGTTAAAGTCTAGTGGTAGAAGTAGTGCTTTTGCTAAGGTTTGGAAACATACTGGTAGGTATGACACATACGGTAGTTTGTGAATCCTAGTACCTATACCTATTACAATTACACTGAAATACAATTGGGAAATCCATCCAGAAATACAATCAGGTAAAATTTTCCCAGGTACAATCCGTGGCAAACGCACTGTGAAAGGGGCTTTATTTCCATCAATTTGGAGCTGCCATATTTGTGTACTTTTTAAGTGACAGGATCATTCATGCCTTGGCAACAAATCACAAGAACAAGTCATTGACAATGACATAGTCCCCCTGTGTAATTGGGAATTTGTCTGTAGGGACAAATAAACAAAGAGTATTCTAGTCATTCTATCAAAACAGTACAAATTACTAGTAACTGATAGGAAACTTTGTTTGATTTTTTGTGAGTCATTTCAATACTCTCTCTGATAACAATGCAACAATATTTCTCAAACCTCGAAACTGGACTTGAAGGCACTGAAGAGATTCGGTGAACAAGGCGACCATGTCCGTTGCTATGGGTCCATCACTTTCCAACCACGGTGCCACCAGCTGACTTCCAGTTGTCGTCAGTGTTTCTATGGTGATGATCCATGGTGTAAACAGTTCATGAGTAATTTTCCAGAGTTGATCAATGGCTGGAAAAGTCAGGAAAAAAACCCAAATGAGCATGTCTCTATCACCTCACACTTAAAGGTATACTGTCACCTGTTCTAATTTTGCCACAGTTACCATGGAAAGAGAAATTCCAACCAATCACAGATTTTAAGCGGGTGGCCGCTTTTTAAAAACAGCGCCCTCACATGGGCATTTTGAATACCAAGGAACACCCCTTTGACCATATATAGGCATATTTAGATTACAGGTGACTGTATACCTTTAAAGCCTGATTACCTGCAGCTGTATTTCTTTGGATAAGATGTTTGGAATTGACTATAGTCTCCAAGGGCTCGCTTTTCTGTGTAAGGCCTTTTTGTCACACGGATATCAAAATCAAATGCAACTTATGAAACACTGCTTACCTAAGTGTGACCAAAGAACATCATTCAAACATCGGCAATGAACAACTTTAATGTTCAAACTGCCACTCAAACACAGCCGCTGCATATTTGCAAGTCTGAGAATTTAATTGACCACATCCAGCACCACGAATTGGAATATTGACATTTTCAAAGACGGTATGGCTTAGTAAAAGGAATCAAAACAGCTCTCTCAAGATTGGATGGTATTTTTTAGGGAATTAAATGCAAAAGATACAGCCAAAGGAGATCTAAGCAGTAAAGGATACATTTTAGAATGAAATGTGTTTCTCTTCAACCTTGTTCATGTGTTGTAAGGTTGTATGTATCTGGAAAGTGGATGCTTTAAACTTTTGCTCAAACTATCTTAAATTAAACTTTCAGCCACACTTTTACCAATCCAATTGATACTGGAGAAACAAACTGCCCAACCTTTACCTATATTTGAAATTCAAAATAGCCGCCATCCCTGTGGTAACTCTATGGGAAAACATAAAATTTTTCCATTTTTGCAATGAAAAAAAACTAAGACTGAAAATATTTCTTACACAAAGAGCTTTACAATGAGCCCCCACATGTGGTATATCAGAAAAGAATTGTAAAAGTTTGGGAGTCTGAATATCTGTCCCCATGGCGTATTCTACTGTAACCCTTTCACCACCATGGTTTGGCCCAAACCCATTGTTAGCAACGGTATTGTGGACCTGTTTACAGGCAATTGGGGGTGAACAGGTTAAAGTGAAGGCAGTACCTTGCTCTATACCCATTCCAATTGCTATGACTCTCTCAGCCTCTTTCACGATGTACGTCTGCGACAGGAACCCTAGGAAGTTAGAGAGTGACTTGATGTACGGCCGCCATTTACTGTACAGCCCAAACCTGGCAATGTCTGTGCTGGAAACCCTTAGTTTTTGAAAGTAGCTTGTCATCCACTCGATGGTCTCTTTGATCTGAAGGAAAAAATTCAGAAAGAAGAGTGTTTATGGAAAGACCATTTTGAAGATATCTAGGCGTTATTGCAATTTGAAATAAACAGGATACCTATGGGTTCAGAAAAGTGTGTAGATAAGAAGGTTGGCATGTTACAGTGAAGTTGTGGGTTGAGCATACCGGTAGGTATTGATAAATACGTGTAGATATATAGTTGCAGGGTTCTCAACAAAGGGATTTTGAAGAGAACATTCTATTCATATGTTAATAACAATATAGAAGAAAACATTTCTCACTTCAAAATAATATGTAAAAAAGGCATTGTTATGTAAATTGGTCAGCCCTCTGTTTTTATAAGCGATGAAGAACACAGAGTACCATATATGGATATATAGGTATGCTGGTAATGGGTGGGTGCCTTGGGGACTGTCTCAGATAGTCGCATAAGTTCAAAAAGTGACATTTGTTCGTTTCTGGCGGAATCGGGTTTGACCTCCATTCAATTATTGAACTTTTGCACTTTTATTTTGTAATCACAAGTTCTCTTTACATTGTGTGTAAAAATGAACAAAAACTGCACACTCACCTAACAAATTCATTCGTGTCATGTTACACATATGGTTAGTACTCAAACTTGATCAATTATTTGATGATAGAATGTGGTCAGGAGAAACATATTCTTCAGTGGCTATAGCAAAATGCTACATTGTACTCTCAGCCAGACATCAACATTTCGCACTTTTGAACTTTCATTTTGGGTTTGGGGGTTTTGATCAAAACGAAGAAATTTTGTTTCTTGAACTTATGCGGCAATCTGAAACGGTCTCTTAGATGTTTGAGAAGTTACAGTGCTCTGATAGATATGTAGGTGGTTAGACAGGCATGCTGCTGTAAGTGAGAATGGAAGAGGGCTGGGTGGGTATCATAGATACAGAAAGCTCTTTTTCACCAATGTGGGATTGTTTGTTCTCAAATGCTGTATTGTCGAGCGAGCAAAATATATTTTTGTTTGATGAACACTCATTGGTCATTTGCTGTGCTAGCACTCCAAGCTGTGTGTATTATTTCACAAATGGACATTAACGTAATATAAAATGGAACTACCGGTACCTGTTCCTGGGTAAGCAATGACTGTGTCTGAATCAAACATTCAATTCTCTGCTTGTCTTCATCCATGCCTTCCTGTCTATTGTAGGTACAACCCAGTGACCTCAAGAGGTCATTCCAACAAACTGGGCTCATCTGACCTTTCTCTGACCCTGAAAAATCAACAATAGATGGCGCCATTCATATTGTACTGGTAGATAAAGCACTCACAAGACAGCAAGTAATACTTTAGTTTCACTTAGTGCTACCTTGATCCTTTATTTTTACTTTCATTTTGGCAGTTGAGAACACTACTTATATCAACTGAATGGAATGAAACTTTTCGGCAAAGCTGGTCAAATAACATGCTCTGTTGTCTGAAGTAAAGCTTTTCAGCAACTGAGCATCAACACCAATCTTGACTGATATGATGAAGTTTAGAACATATTACAACATTAGGTCAATTTGAAGTTATTCAAAGAAGTCATTAACAAATGTTTTCATAGTAAAATTATCATTTAAAGCAGTATGTCCCTCAAAACATCAAGACATCAACTTTTTGCTCACAGTATTGTAGAGCAAACTTCAAAACCATTCTGTCTGAACATCAAATGTAAAAATCTTGGGGCATACAGCAAATTTTAGAAACAAATTACCTAACATTTACTGACATTTGAAATACATAATGGCTGCCATCCTCAACAGCAAAACAAGTAAATTTCTGTTGCCCTAAAAACAAGATGGTGAAAGCTTTCCAAGTTCCAAAATGAGCCCAACAAAAAGTAGAGTGTTGTAAAATTTTGAGAGAACAAATACCTTTGCCTTGGCAGAATTCTACCATAACAATGAGACACAATCACAATAATGGATGAACGATGAAAAGTATGGTGTTACCTTGGAGAAGTATCCTTAGCACGTCACCATAGTGATCAGGAAATTGATACTTGAGAATGAGTTGGAAGTGAGATCTGTACATTTCAAACAACATCTGTATTTGTACATCTGGTTCCTGCCCACATCTGCACAGCGCCGAGCCAATGACGTCTGCCAGTCGAGATCTCAAGGACAGGATGGGTTTTGTCTCATGGAACCATCTGGGCACATCAAACTTATTGTACATACAGATGAAAATAAAATAGGTAAGTGAACAAAAGACGACAGACATAAAGGGGATACAGAAAATAGAACCGGCCAATGTTTAGACAGAATTCTAACAAGTTGCTGCTTCACTTCCCATTATCAGACTTACTCTTTCATTCAATTAGCCAAAGTGTATATCTCCTTCTTTGTTGTGGAAAACAATAGGGTATGTGACAAAAGATTGGTAGTGACAGGGATACCCACACAACTGAAAGATATAACAATATATTAAGGTAGTATGCACCTTAAAAGGGAAAAGCTTTGACGTTTGTTCCAACTTTCCTTCAGGACTAATGCAACCATTCTCTTTCAATATTAGGATAAACATTGGGGGTCACTATGCAAATTTTGGTACTGGAAAAACTAATTACCCAAGATTTACTGATATTTGAAATTCAAAATGGCCGCCATCCCTTTGTTAACTCTATGGAGCAAAATAAAAGTTCCAATTTAAAAAAAAAAACTGAGATGGTGAAAGTTTTTTTACTCCAAAAGCTTCAAATGACCCCTTCCCAAAAGTGGTAGATCAGAAAAGAATTTGAAATATTTAGGAGTCTGAATATTTGTCCTTGAGGTGCATTTTACCAGAAGGGCATTGTTTTCAATGGCTTGCCTGTAAACGGTGATGTATGCTAGACCTTTTTGAAGTTTAGGGTGTACAGAGTTGGTAATATGAGCAATAATAACAAATGATAGCATTTAGAGTCTCAATTTTTATTTATAAATCAAGCAAATGCTTTATCATCGCTCACTTGAGATGTATTCTCGACTTCACTTCACTTGAGAAAACAATTCAGGTAGGTTATGACCAGAGCAGTATAGATACGCTAACTATAATAACCAGTAACGTGATGCATTCAAGGCTGTGATAATGTTTGTGTGTGACGTGTGATACAAGTACAGTGTCAGTGAAAGCTGTCCTTACGGACACCTCTCTACCGGGGTAATCAGGACAGATTTATCAATCCAAAAGTTACACTTTGAATAGAATTTCACTTGTCTATTAAGGCACCTCTACATTAAGGACATTTTTTCTATTCCCAAAGGTGTCCTTAATAGACAGGTTTCACTGTATGTGAGTGCAAGTGCTTCATGAACTCTACAGTGTGTGGAGGGGTCACAGTCAGAAAAATAGTACCAACTTAGTCGGTTATTGAACCACTAATTTTAAGTGTTGTGATTAGGCTGAGAGGTTTTGACTGTGATGTCTTAGCTAGGTAACTGGGTGCTGTACATTGTGAGTTTGAATCCGATCCAAAATCTACTATATTTACATTATTTCAGTCAGATATCTTTACAAGTGTTTGAACATCCTGTCCAGAACAACTCACCTTTGTTAACAACATAAATGCTAGATCACTTTCTTCCGGAGGAATCTTTGTGATCTGTGAGTACATGTTGACAAATTCCTCAGTGCAGGAGTTGGGAATGAAGTTTGGTGCCAGCTGCCCGGCTAAGACAGGCTTTTCCAGCATCACACCGAGGAGTTGCTCTGATTGGTTGGGAGTGTCCCGGATGAATTCCTGTAAGTCCGCAAGAAACGAACAAATGGATTAACGAAAAGTGGAATTCTCAGATGTGGCACTGTAGTATTAGCTAGATGAATTTCACAGGTTCTGTGTTGTTCATCAATCACCATCGTACTTTGAATTTCTGTGTGTTATAATGTTGTTATCATCCTTGTAACTTGTCTTTTGTGTATACTGGTAAGTTTCCTTTGTGCTCAACCCTTGTGAAAAGAGGTGCGCACCTTTCCAAGGCTATCGAGTTGAAATAAAGTTTATTAATTATTACTACATATAAGACACAATTCTAAATACGATGAGGTTTGAATCTGATCGAAAATCTACCGAATTTGTTTACTTCTTTAAAGGGATACAGTCCTGGGAACTGAGTTCAAAGGTCATACAGGACCCATATGACTGGTGTAAACACTGTCTCCAAGGTACTGCAATGATGGTGATTGATGTGAGTTAAAAATGACTGTAATAATCTGCATCATATAATTTACATGTTGCTGCTATGATGATGAGGTGCATCTAGATAATCATGAAATAAATTGTTTGTAAACAAGAAACTCGCACAAGCGCAGTTCCGACGACCGTTTCCCTTTAGTCATAATGCTTAAAAATTATGTATACCGGTACAGCGTAAAAGAATTGGAACTTTGATTTTGATCTTTGCTTTTACCATCAGATGCTCAGTTTACATAAAAGGACCGAGAAACACATAAGCTGTGGTAGCTATACTTGATAAAGGGGAAATAGAATTTGATCACAATATTGATCTTGTGTTCGATATGGCCTGCAAGATAAAAATATTCAGTACTGTATCGACCCTATGAATGTGGTAACGACTTCTACTGTTGCTACTTTTATTCAAGATAATTTTACCTGTCCAAGAATTTCCAAACAAGATGAGAAGAACTGCCTGGTCGGTGGATAGTGTCTGATGTCGTCATCACTCTTTGCTGCCAAGGTATAAAATAATTCCACACCACTCTGATGAGCTGCCAGGCTCTGTTTCTCTTCAACTGTTTTACCTCGTACACATGTGATAAGGACGCTGAAAAATTACAATAATTATGACTTTGTTAACTTAACCTTACATTCCTGTCAATTTTACACAAGTTTTGTTACAAAGGGCATGCTATCAAATACAATATCACTTAAAAGCTATAAAATTTGTTGAGTGATAGAAAAAAATTGGTGCACATTGGCGAAGTGTTTGCCAGGTGAGGTATGAGGTATTTTGTAGATTTGACACTGGTATGTGTGCAGTGCCTCTCCTATGTACTAGTAGTATTGAATTGATAATACAGATACCGGTAATTAGCCAATTGTTGACCGTTCCGAGGGCATCTGAAAATGTTCTTGATTGAGATATTCGTAATTAGGCACAGTGAATCATTCGCTGCTTTGAGCAGTTGCAGATTTACCAAATGTATAATCATTATTGTGTCAACTATTTTATAGGAGATTACAACTAAAGGGTAACACCCTGGGGGAAGGTTCTTAGAAAATAAGCTTACGTGATGGCATTTTCTATGTGGACAGCTGAAGAACAGACAGCCACTGGAGGGGGTGACATCGATTCCTGTAACAGCTGTTTGTACTCTTCTCTGTTCTCCTCAATCTTCCTGGCGGTGATGCTGTTCATCGTCATCTCACGAAACTAGAAAACGAAACAGAGAGAAATTTTGCATGTGACAGAGACTCATACTAAAGAAGTGTTTCCACCGTCCACTTAGCAAATCACAGCATGCAAATGGAAAAGGTTTGACAAGGAGAACAACCCCTAGCTGAGCAAAATTGACGATGCTAAATTTTGCCAAATTCCCTGAAAAATAGGCACCTTTTGTCCATATACAGCTGACAGCTTGTTCAAGCTCGGCAACAGTATGCAACAATTGATTTTGGCGCTCAAAGGGTTAAATGATACTTAGAAAATGGTATTTTGGACCTCCAAAAGTCCTCCATTACTGAAAAGTTGTTGAATGTCAAGTGGCTCTGAGTGTATATGGACACTGTAATGTGTATGACAGTGTGTCCCTGATAATTGTTGCAACTTACATTAAGTGTAACACTGGCTGGACCTGAGCACTTGTGATTTGGATTGAAGCTACTTTTACACGGAATCTGCAACTGCACCTACAAAAGAAAATTTGCATCATCGACTATGAAAACTCACTTCACCATATGCAAATGAAATTATGCTACACTCATCAAAATGGATTATGCTACACTCATCCAAATGGACTGCTGCATCCAGTATCCCTATCAACCTCTGCCAGAGAAAACAATATTCTTGTACCAATTTTAATTGCTGGAAGGGATGATAACATGTTTTAGAATAGTAATTTATGTAATTACATATTTCATATTTCCATTCATAAATTTGCATATCCAATGAGCATATTCTTATATCCAATCAAACCCAATCTCAAACCAAGATATTTTTTACTGACACATTGAGTTTGTAACTAACATTTCGTCTAAATCTTACTTACATCGGTGGGTTTGTGGTAGTACAGTTCTGGCAAAACATCAATGTAGTTGCAGTCAAGGGCAATATGATTGGCCTCTCTGGTATTGAAAACCCTGTAAAGAACACACTATCTATTATGGCACACAAATGTTAATGATTAACCGCGGAGTGCCCACTAAACAGGGCTACAATGCTAACAATAGGTTTGGGCTAAACCATGGTGGTGAGAGGGTTACAATATGATGTGCTTTGAGACAAATTTTCAGATTCTTTAACTTTCACAAATCTCGGTGTTTCTACAGGTTTTGTGGACTTCTCATGACATCTATGAAAAGAAATTAAATTTCTAAAATTTACTTTTAGGAAGCCAGTAGCAGTAACTTCTGATGTTTGTTTTTACTATTTTTGTTTTATAAATCAATTTCAAGTTTTTGTCATATTCCTCAAGGCATGCTGAAACAAAAAGTATTTACCTTGTGGCTATACATGTACATGTAAAATGTACTGTAACAGTTACTGTTTACATTTCAAATGTAACCAGACCAGAATTTGCTTGTCAACAACAACAATTTTAAAAAGAAATATTTACAGGCTGAATATTGTGCATTTCAAATGCTTTGAGGAGTAGAAGAAGAAACCAACGAAAATAGTGAAAAAGTCATTTAAAGCTAAGCTGCTTGCTGTTTGAAAAACGAAGAATGACTTGGATCTACAACTTAATATTTCTGTGAGTTAAGATATTACTTTGAGTTAAGATAAGAGGTCTGAATGATAAGGAGTACATTAGAAACCATGTGTTGACACACATCTGATGGATTTCTCCCTTTTCAGTCACTCACCCTGCATATTGAACCAGTGTCCTTATACCACCTTCCAGTTCTCTCAACATGGCAGTGCT
Organism: Ptychodera flava; assembly: GCA_001465055.1. Lineage (NCBI taxonomy): Eukaryota > Metazoa > Hemichordata > Enteropneusta > Ptychoderidae > Ptychodera > Ptychodera flava. Next base: position 29,155 of record LD362536.1, read on the forward strand.
GTCATTGACTACGTCTTGTGAGATTTCTGGAACAGGAGCTTTCAGTTCAACCACAGCTGGTGGGGGCTGGGAGGGCTCATATTGCTTTAGTCGGGTTGTAATTCTTGACTCGGCTGTAATGCAATTCATGCGGTGCTCTTTGAGTGGAGTAATTTCGTTTTGGTGGATTTTTATAAATTTTACAGAATGATTTTAAGTTGTGATATGGTGATTCAGAGAGCTGGTGAATTTTGGCAAATTTCACAATAACGTTTTGCAGAACGGCCTATGTACCGTATCTACCTAGTATCTATCTATTAATTTTTTAACCCTTTGAACCCGGCTCAGACAAAAATGTCCGCATGATGTCATAGGGTACCAGAGGGTCAAGGTACAAAGGGTTAAGTGTAATGTTGCGGGATCCAGCTATTAAGGTAGCATGTACCTTGAAATTTCAAGATGATCTTTTGCTCAAACTTTCTGTAAGGAAAATTTAAACCATTCCCTCTTGAAATCAAGTATAAAGCAGGGTCACCTTACAAAATTTACTAGAGAAGCAAATTACCCAATGTTTATAGATATTTGAAATTAAAACTGGCTGCCATCCCTGTGTTAACTCTATGGAGAAAAATTAAATTTTTGACTGTCATAAAAATCAGCCAGTGGAAAGGATTTACCATGAGCTTCTATAAATTTACCTGACCTTTCAGATACTGATGTATTGAGAAATGCTGTGACAACAATTTGTTGCCGCTGATTTACAACAGAGAACAGAACTGAACTGAGGAGATATTATTTGTACTGATTTTAACCTGCTTGCCCCTAAATTCTCTGTAAACAGGTCCACAGTGACCATTGATAATGATGGGTTTGGGCCAAACCACATGGTGAATAGAACTGAATTGAGGGGATATCCTTTCTACTAAGTTTGACCAGTTCACCCCCATAGTCTCAGTAAACAGGTCCACAATGACCATTGATAATGTTGGGTTTGGACCAAACCATGGTGGCAAAAGGCATAACCTTTTGCAAAAGCGTGGGAGACAATGATTTTTTATCCTTCTTAATCCTTTTTATCCTTTTGATTGACAGAAATGTTGCAACAAATTTAATGTCAAGGGTGCACTCATCTCGCCTGGTTGTCGCCCATGCTAAGTCGCAGCATTTTAATGTTAACCTTTACGTACAGAAAACCCATAACAATGAAAAAAATGCGTAGAGTCAATTTCAATGCGTAGTATATTCATTTTTTTGTGTCAACGCGAACACTGAAGAAGACTGCAGAGGTTCAGAGAAAACTTACCTGAATCAGACTGATCGTTGGAATTTTCAAAGAGAGATGCTCTTCTGGTATCAGTGTAGTGAATTGATTTGCATTGCTTTATCCAATGGCTGACCAGCTGTACTGTCTCATACTCCGCTCTCACAGGGTCAATGAACTCTGTCCACATATCCTGATGAACAGAAAATGCAAATTTTACTGCTCTCTATTGTAGTCATTTGCATGGATTGCATTGTGTAGGATAGGGATACAGGTGATGAAGTTGGTAATTACCGAATAATGCTGGGAATTAGACTTCCTTTTGCTCGTATCTTGGATTATATATAATGATGTACATAAAGCATATCAAAAGTACTTACCGCTTAACTTTTATAAAATCGTTTCATCTCAGTTTTCACCAACAAGTACAAAATTTATTATCAAATACAATGCAATGAATCAAAGTTCCTTGTTGATAGAATGAAATGTCGAAACAACTATTGGATTGCGCCCTCTATGGTGAAACTAATTTGAAAATACACCTTCTCTCAAGTAAGAGACAATAAACCTGGCCTATTCTATTCACCTGTTCATTGTGCAGAATCTTGAGGAGTTTTTCTGAGTCATACTGCGGTGGCAGAGCCGGGAGATATAGACTGGCATCATGTAGTCTTGGCTCATCAATCCAAAGAATGAAAGTTTGGTATAGTCTGTTTTGGACAAAGAGGACGAGCAAGTTACATTAATCCTGCCAAGTACATTGTTCCATTGGAATCACAGTGTTTTCTTTGATAACCTTCATCGTAGTATCTGTGTACTTTCATGAATTATAATTCTTCAGATGGAAACTTGAGTTATCAAAGGATTGAAATACTTGCTCCGAGGACAGGTGAAAACTAGGAATTTGAATGGAACATGGTTCAATCAAAACCTTGTGCATAAATGTACACGGAAACAGGTATTCTTGTGCACAGACTTTCACAAATACATTTGTTGTATTTTGGAGATTGGGTAGTCTTTACTATGATAAAAGATAGGTCAATCATAAAATACTAAAACGTTGAACAGAAGTGAAACTTTGAAAGCTTACTTGACTAAACTTTGATGGAATTCAGCTGACACTCTGTACTTCATTTTGAAATTATCTAGCTGTGGTGTGTCATCACCAGCCTGTTCACTTGGTCCCTCATCAGAGTCTGTACTATCATACCGGTTGGCCGCTGCTTTCTTGCTGGCGTTGTGGTGATAATCTGCCGTCTGGACGAGTCGCTTCTTGCATCGTTTCAGGAGTGAGGAGTTTGTCAGGCTTTCGTAGAACCTTAGCCCAATGCTACCCCTTTGTGGTAAACTAAAGTGAAATGAACCACACCAGAACTCCCTCTTTATCACCCCTATTTTTAAATTGGTGAGTCCACCCACACCACTGAAATCAATGGGGTGAATCAAGCTACTGATATGAAAAGGTAATAATTAAAAAGTGGTCACATTGCAGCACAAACACTTGGTAAATTGTCTCCATCTTGATAATAGTTCTTTTTACCAGTTCCATGATACAGTGCATGCAGTGGTACACAAAGTATACATTACTCATACAAATTTTGAGCCATAGGGTATATGCAGGGTATGTTACTCATAGAACACTATGGCAGGCTGCACCCTGACCTATGTTTTCTTCACCGATGGATAAAAAACACACAGGGCAGTTTTTGGCACTGCAAATATGTGTCGTTCTTGCATAACAATCTGTTGTACAATAACACAAAATCAGTATGTTTTTATTGTTTTGAGTGTTTGTACAAAGTTTGATATAGTTACAGCAATGCATTGTGGGATAACCAGGAAAAAGGTCTATTCATGCTGACATATATACTTGTCACAAAACAGAAGAATTGGTGTTGGAATCTAAACACTGCATACTTTCTTTAACTTTCTCTGTCACTTCACTCACTCACACCTTACTCACCCCTGTTCTGCTGCCTGTCTTTGTAGATACACCATGAAAAATCTTTGCCACAAGATGGGTAGCAGCGGATGATCCATGGGTGTCTCCAGTGCCTGGTATACCCATCGGTATACCATTAGTCTACTTGCAGCTGGACTGTATGGTAGCTTTAGCTTGGAACTGGCTTTCTGCATATCGCCAAAAAACCCAAAAACAAAAATCGCAATTAAAAAATTATGTCAAAAACAGTTTCAATCTCACAAAACAGTAATTTAGTTGAAACACTTACTGATCTCAGACTAATACATCAAGTTTTACATGACTAATGCTATTGCCTGATGTGATATATTTTATCCCACATGAAAATATAGCTGCAATGCTCTTTTAATAATTTCAATTTTTTTCAGTTAATTTATTAATTTTTACAACTTGCTTGCATATCTCGCTTTAAGTGCAAACTTTTGAAGCTTGGCTGTGACGTATGATGACACAATCACAAGAATTATTGGATTGCAATGGCGGCGACCATGCCATCAAGAATTTTATGTTTATTGTACTGTAGTGACACATGCATATGAGTGAGCCGTTTGCGCTAGCGATAACGATAGTAATGTAACAATAAGGACAGCCTCACCTTAACAGCAGCATCAGGGGTTAACTTGGAATCTCTACTCAACAATGTACACACTGTACTCCTGAGTTGAGAGTCTTCCTCATAACGAGACTCCACACACAGTATTCCGTATGCAAGCCATGGCCATTCCGCACTTGGCTTTTCCATCAGTGAAGGCATGGAATTCCCAGACACCATCCAACTGAACACAGAGGAGAGCACGCCCTGTTCTTTGTTTGCACTGAGTAATGACTGTGGAAAAGAAAAGATTTGCAATTATCTCTTCTACTTCTGTGAGAACAGAGCTGTTTTCTTTATGTCAATATGTCATTTACAATTCTGTCTATAAATGTATCTGATATTATGTTTTTCAATATTGTCAATGGAAACCAAAATATTGTGTGGGAGCAAAGGATATCTTTGGCAGATTACAACAAAATAGATAAAGCACAAACAGGAGAATACACATTTCATTACAAAAATATTGTTCGCATTCACTCATTCTGTTTTACAAAATTGTAACACAAATCATAATTATATCAGTAAATATTAGGTAACAAAATATCTTTTTCCCAAATTGGCACATTTTTGTAAAATTCTATATTCTATAGACTGCCTGCTAGGATTCATAAAAAGAGTTTTATACAATCTTTGCCAATGTCCATTCCATGACTGAGTTCACTTAAAACATTGTATTAATCAGCCACACTTGATCATATTGCAAAACAAAACACTGACTTAAGGTAGTATGCACCTCAAAAGTCAAAGATTTATACCTTTGCTAAAGCATTTCAAAAATATTATGTGCAATTCTTAGCAAGCACCATTCTGAGAGGTTACTCAGCCCAAGAGAGTCGACAGCCACATTTGATTTCACAGCAAAACAAGTCATTGTCAATAACATAGTCCCCACTTGGTCAATGAATTTGGAAGCCATTGATATAAATGACGGTCATATTGGATTGTATCACAAAACAAATCCACACGCATATGTATGACATGAGTAATCCTTGTACCAAGTTTGAAAGGAATTGCTCCAAGCATCTCTGAAAAAATTGCATGAACAGATGCATGAACGGATACGCAGACACGACCAAATCTATAAGTCCCCCTAACTTTGCCTTTCGCTACTAACAAAATGCTCACTTTGTAGAGAGAGAACAGGACATCCAGTATAATGTTCTCAGCTCCCTTGTATGTGAATGCTGCTCTGATGAGAACGTCCATCAGGTACTGTATGTCACGGTCTGTGTTCCAGAACTCCACAGAGGTGAACGACCGGATCCAGAATTCCAGGACATCATTACGAGTCACACCACCGGGTGAACCGGCACACTGAAGTTGATACTGAAAATTAAGAAACAACAACAGTTCCTTAATAGTTCACAGCATACAAAGTGTGAATTCAAAGCTTACTTTCACACTCAGCAATAACAGAGAGACTGATGGGAAGTCAGAAATTTTAAATATAAATATAACATAAATATATAAATATTTTATTTACATAGAAAAGGCCATAGTCTCAAAGTATACCAAAATAAATAAATAAATACAAATACTCATGGAAGGCAGCAGTACAAGAAATCTTGAAATCGGTAATTGACTATAATATATTGCTATTATTCATGTCAATGAGGAGATACATTTACACTGCGTAACAAATATATTTCCACAAGTCATGCAACAAAGCAGCATACATTATGAAGTTTTCAATGGATGGAAATCGATAAATGTTACGAGGTAGGTATTTTTCTCTGGATTCTTTGTCCAATGGACATACTAGACAAAAATGATATTCATTCTCAACATTCTTTGCATCACAAAAGTTACAAAATCTCTCTGAGGGGTTCATTATGTAAATGCCCATCAAATTCAATACATAATGAATGAGCTGAAATTCTACAGCGACAAAGAAGGTTTCTGAATTTATCATCCAGAACATATAGATACTGCTCTCTACAAAGGTGACATTTAACCTGCGGTAAGTATCAAGTTTGCGAAATGTAGAAAGACTAGAATTTTACACAAATCCAGTCTACTAGAAGGAAATGTAAAGTCCGTACATACCATAATCATTGCGGAAAAGATTTTGGTATTTTTTCCCGGGAATGTTTGGCTCATGGTCAGTTTACTGGTGAGTCCAGCTGATGATCTATCAGACTGTACGATGCATTGAACGATCTTTTGAAATCTATGAAAACAGACAAGAATTGCCATGTGGTGAGCATCAAAATGATTTTATATAAGTTTTTTATGTCAGCCTGATCTCCTTCTTTTGTGCCCGCAAAGAGTACTTTCTGCCTGTTTCTCATAGCTTGTACGCACAAAATAAATTACAAGAGACCAAGTGAACACAACTATGCAAATGAGTATAAAATATGCAAATTAGTATAAACAAGTCATCGTTGATGACACAGTCCCCACTTGTTAATGGGTACTTTGATTACATGTCCTCAGAGAGGATAGAGTCCTCTTCATTAGGTCTGTGATAAAAATACCTTTGAATAAATTCACTTGATACATGTCTGAGTTGTAGTTCAGGACATGAAAAAATCGTAATAAAATGGCCACATGTCGGCCATATTGGATCGTATCACAAAACAAATCAATGTGCATATGT
>LD362536.1:35970-55879 GCA_001465055.1 Ptychodera flava
TGCGTGAACGGACGGACGGACGCACGGACGGACGCACGGACGCACGCACACACGCACGGACATGACCAAACCTATAAGTCCCCCCGGACGGTGTCCGTGGGGACTAAATATGCAAAGCAGCAGATAACACCTACTTTTCATTTTGTAAGAGGTACTGTGATTGGTTGAGGAACATTGGGACAACCAAAGACATGACATGGATGACAGCCTTGTAGTAACCAGTGGTGACCAACATCCAGACTAATTTCAGACCTTCACTCAGAAACAAATCAACACTGCAAGAAACAATAGAAGTGCTATGTCAGATATGAAAATCTTAAGGCCGAGTTACACGAGGCAACTCGCTGAGCAACGCGACGAGCAACACGACAGGCAACGTGAGTTGCCCGCCGTGTTGCTTCGTTTGTATGATATCGTCGCGTCGCCCGAGGTGGTCAGGCGACGTCGCCCGGAAAACCGACATGTCGGTTTTTAGGAGACGCGTCGCCCGTCGCTTGGACGAGTTGCCCCGTGTACACACCGCGTCGCGTCGCCTGAAGAAACCTTTGACATCTACTCATGCGCAGAACAGTGATCCTGATTGCGCTCATCGATTGTAACTTGTTAGCACATATAAATTTACAAAACTCGAACAGAAAATATACTATAAACTGTAAAAAAATCAACCAATCAATAATTCAATCAATCTATAGACAAATCCAAAAAATATCCACCCTCTCTATCAATTCTACTTCAATTTTCGGTAAACTGGTGAATAACCGCTTCAATATTAGATAAACTGCTGAATGATAATTTCTCCTGAGGCGCCATCAATATTCTCCGTTGTCCTTATATATGGACTGATATTTACACATATCGAACGCATCGATCAGGTCTGGACGACACAGAGAATACAATCAGCCTGACGAAAGACAATGTGGATATAAAACTTTCTGACTAATATAAGCTCGAGCGTCGCCACGTCATCGTGATATAAGTATTTTCCTCTTAGGCCTATACATAAAAAAAAATCAATTAATCGAAATTATTTCATCCCTAATTTACCGACGAGCACATATAGACATGCCAGGGTCCAATAGATTGTACACCTACACGGACAATTTGCGAGATGTTTTGCGAAACGACGAATGTATCAAGTGTCATTTTGCTTGCGCCTATACACAAGGTCATTCTCACCACGAGGAGGGATAGCTACTAAAGAGGATACCTTTTTCAAGGCAGATAAGTGGAGGCGGTAGCAATGGCAGTAACCATAAACAAAATTGCGAAACGTTTTCCCAATTTCACAGAATTTCACACAGTTCAGATTTTTGGACAAGTGTCTGTCCTTCAACTGAATGTTAGTAAATCCGAAGCACTATGGCTCGGTTTATTGAAAAATAGACGCGACACTTCGGCTGGTTTGAAATTGGAATCTTCATCAAAAAATTATTAGGGATTTACTTTGGTTACGACCGTTTAAGACTTCTATTTAACTGGGAGGGAAAAAAATCGAAAGGCTTTAGACCGTTTTGAAACTTAGCGTAAGCTAAGTCTGTATGGTAAAATCACTATCATCTAATTAGTAGCTCTTCTAAAACTGTTTTACGTATTGTTAATTCTTGGTGCTTTTGATGAACTTTTGAAGCCGATCAATCAAGTAATTTTCAAGTTTTTTTATGGAATAATGGGCCTGACAGAATAAAAAGACTCACATTGCTTGGAACTTACGAACTTGGAAGGCTCAAGATGCCCGACATCTTTGCCCTCCATGATGCATTCTATGCTTCATGGATTCGTAGCCTGTGCGATTCAACGATCGCTCGCTGGTAAGCTGAAATTGCTAGAATAATGAACATATGACCTATCGTACGACAATATTTTGTACCCGTTAATCTTAACCATGAGCTGATAATTTGCATTTTAATAACTTAATATATTTTTATTAATTCAAATTTTATTCGGAGCGTATTTCAAAGTTCCCTAGAATAAAATATGCCATCATTCACACGATTGTCACTTCGGGTTAGGTGTTATAAGAACTTTTGGCTAACCTAAAAATATCTAAGTTATATTTTTATTTATTTAAAAACTATGTCGTTATTTGGTGCATTAATGATGACTGATACCCATATTCCAGGACGGGCTTTAATCGATACGTGACCGATATTTCTGTCATTGAACGCATTTGACGACACCCGTCCCTAAACACTACACCGTTGCATCGCACCATGATCTGTCACTAAGTATTCATCATTTTTGTGTCGCAGAACAGCTAATACTCATGGCTTTTACATGTCTGAAATGCACCGAAAATGCCACAAAATGACACCATTTCAATAGCCAAATTTTCAAGTTTCTACAATGCAAGGCCGCGGCCGGCGTGACCACCCTCCTCATGACCACAAGCTATAGCCTTTTTACGGTGTCGCGGAAAATTTGATTTTGAAATTTCTCATTATGATTTTAGCTTATTGCTGTTTCACTGTGCCGTAAAATTTTAATCTTTAGATAAAATTAAATCACATCATTGTCAGTACAGAGAATTTGTGACGTTATTCCCCAGATAATTACTGATAAAATATCCAATGTCTCGTATTGTGGCCTCAGATGTTTTATAAATTCCCTGGTAATGCCAAAACTATTAACCAAAAATAGTGTACCCCCTCTAGGACCATCATGGACTCAAGTAAACTTTTCACTATAGTGTACTCGGCTTTTATATCGTACATTATTTTGTACAAAGTTTTCTTTCGTCCATTATGGCCCGAGAGGGGAATACCATTTTCCCGTTAATATTGAATTATTAATAATTCTTAGAAAATAATAATTATCACTTTTATATATGTTCTGTCATTAAAATCAAGGCGGGAGGTTCATGAAGTTAGAGGAAGGCCACAATTTCGTATGCAAGTTTGGAGGAGAGTCACCATTTCAAGGCAACCAGTTAATATTTCAATCGCACCACCCTGCTTCTGTTAATTCTGTCCTTACCCTATGTTACCAATCAAGCATACCCGTGAAGCCATCTCGACATGACAAACATGTCACTATAAGAATATTCGAAATAATTCTAGCTGTACAATTATTTAGTTGGAGTTTTTATATGTTGATTATCACGACACATTTAGTAAGATGTTTCGAAAATATCCTTCATTAATCCGATCTGTAGATTATTTAGTAGAAGTTTCCTTTAATACGACGATTTGAAATATTACTATTTCTGTGGTCGAGTCATATTGCGGTTTGCCACGATCTAGAGAGAACCGTTTTGATAATGAGCCGCTACGAAACTCAGTCCGCTCTTCAAGCATGCGCACCGTAATCTTTTGTAAGGAAACTAGCGACAAGTTGCCTAACGAGTTGCCTCGTGTAACTGTTCCAGTCGCGTCGCTTGATGCGTTGCCTACCGCGTTGCTCGTCGTGTTGCTCGGCGAGTTGCCTCGTGTAACTCGGCCTTTAGAAAAAGTATGCTGCAGTGACTTTTTTGGAAATAGAGGCAAATTTTGGGCTAATGCGCAGCGCTGAATAAGATCTGACCAAATTGGGTAGCTGAATCTGACCAATATAATGAAAACAATACAAATAGACTCCCTAAGTGGCTGTGAATAGTGAAAATGGACCAATCAGAGAAAGAGCTTATTCAAGCTGCACATCAGCAGCAATTTTCATGTATGGGGGTTTCCAAACAATATAGCTTGTATCAAAACACTATCAGACCAGCTACAATTTAGTAAAATGTACCTGTCTCTGAGAGGAACTTTTCTTCAAGGCAGGATAGTGAATACTAAGATTATTGACTTTTTGGCTCTGCCTCAGAAAATTTCCTGAAACTTCTTTCGGCACAAAACTAACCTGTGACCAACTGTTGTCATGGCTACAGCTACATAGCAGGCCAGTGGGCCATTAGCTTGGGTACCCTTCAAGATGGGATGGAGGCTGGGGTCAGAGGTCATGTCTGGTAAGTCTTTACTCCAATCAGTAGGATGGTCGTAAGCTGCCAAGGGCGTCTGGGGCTGTTCCAGCTGGTGTAGCCTCAGTTTGAGAACCATTTCCCAGCACCATGACGACAGCTGTTGCTCTGGCGACAGGTCACTCCTCATGCCTGGTGCCAGTGCAGTTAGATACGATAGCTAAACATCCAATAACACAAAACACATGTCATGGATGAGCTCTACCACTTTCATTTAAGCAAGAATGTAACCTCTCTAAGGCCCATAACGGAAGAAAAAAAACTTTGCACGACATACCGGTAATATACGGGTTGAAGCTGAGTACCAGTACATTATGGAGTGCCAAGTTTGCTTCAGTCCATTATGGGCCAGGAGGGGCTAAATTAATGTTGTCATTTTCCAGTTTTGGCAATGCCAGTGAATAAGTAGCCATAGAAAACATCTGGGGCCACAATCCTGATATACATTATCAGTAATAATCTAAGGATGCATTGTATGATGTCACAAAATTTGCTGGTATTGACAAAGCTATGATTAAACATTAGTGTCATTTTCTGTTGCAAAACTTTTTATTGATGATTTGGTTTAGTGAATGGTTGAAAGTTTCAGCGAGGAAATTTTGAGCAAAAGTTTAAATCTTTCACTTTTAAGGTGCGTACTACCTTAAGTCCTACAAGATCACTGTCAAATACACAGCAGTGACATTGTACCATCACTGTCAGACTAAGTCAGTCAAAATGATCAATGTTGGTGCATGTCTTAGCTGGACAAGTCTGTAAAAATCACTGTTTTGGCATATGTCACCGGAAGACACGTCAGTGAAAATCTATTCCTCATGTTACAATGTGCTGGTACAGGTTTTAACCTTTGACCTCATGGTGACCTGACAACAGCATGAATAGGGTCAACCTACTGTGAAAAAGAACGGAGTTGAGATACTCACCTGTTTAAATGTATCTGCAATGATCCCTCCACCTTTCTCCATGATATATTTAGCATAGGCCTCTACAACTAATATGGCTGTGTTTCTGTGCAGTTTCAGATCTAAGTACAATGCGTCCTCCTGGAAAAGGAAGCAGCTTACACATTGTAACCTGTATACACAGTACCCAGAGTTTACTGACCACAGCTCATTGCACAGTGTGCACTGCCAGGCAAAAACACAGCAATGCCATTCACAACATCCTTGTACCTGGCCAACAATGGCAAGTTTACCTCAACAGAGGGACTCAAAAAGAGGCTTAAACAGACTCTAATAGCTCCTAGGTACAGTTAAACTGTAGGAAAAAAACTTGCTTTTGCCGATGATATGGATTTTGTTGGTTTTGCATAAGGTAGAATGCGCCTAAAGGACAGATATTTAGACTGTCAAACTTTTAAAATGATTGTTAAACTGCCACTTGTGGGGTCTCATTTTAAAGCTCTTGGTGCAAGAAAAATTTTCAGTCTTAATTTTTTGAAAATCAAAAATTTTATTTTTCTTTATAGTTAATACAGGGATGGCCGCCATTTTGAATATCAAATATAGGTAAAGATTGGGTAATTTGTTTCTCCAGTAACAAAATTTGCACGGTGACCCCCAATTTTTATTCTCGATTTTAAAGGAGAATGGTAGAAAGATTCCATAAAAAAGTTTGAGCAAAAGTTTAAGTCTTTCATTATTGAAACGCACACTACCTCAAGCCATTGTTATGTTATGTCAATGGATATTATAACAATACAATAAAACCAATCATATGTTTGCATAGACTTAACAATTCAGTTGTGTATGGATGCTCTGCCAACTCCATCACTTGAATGACTGAAGGAAGAGTGTTGAATAACTGTTCTCCAACAAAATCTTGTTGGAACCAATCATATCGTACAGTTAAGTTTAACCCTTTCACCACCATGGTTTGTCCCAAATCCATTGTTTTCTATGGTAAAGTTGGACCTGTATACAGGGAACTGGGGGTGAAAGGGTTAATGACAGCATATTGGGTAAGGAGACTGCCGAGATGGCTCCTGGAGGAAAGGATAGCACTCCTTGTTATTATGTAACCGTGCTTGATAATTGTTAAAAGTAGGCTCAAACTTAATGTTGCATGTTAGAGGCCTGTTGCAACAGTTGTGGGCGGTAGTTCATTTCTTTGAATTCACCCCAGTGATCGAGACCTCGCCTTCAGTCGTTGTTGTGGTTGAAATTGGCGGATACCAATATTCATCTGAATATTTATGTGTAACATTCGTATGGTTATATATTATATGATAACTGCCTGCGTTTGTACTCACCTGGTGGTTAAAACCCCAGTTCATCTTGGCCAGTATGAGTCTAGCTAGTTGATTCTCGGCACTGCTAAGACTGTGGTCTAGCAACCACACTCTGATTAAAGCCATATCATCTTCACTGGGTGTCCATAGATGCAGTGGTAGTGACTGATAAAGGTATGTACTCATCTGAAACATTACACAGATCATGTCTTCAATATCAGATTTGAATTAATTATGCCAAATCAAGTTTAAAGTTTTGTCTACACTTTGCTGAGAGCAACTTTCAACTACTCTTTATAGTGACTATGATTTAAATTTTCAGAGACATCATGAAAATTTTGGACCAGACAAGCAAATTATTTCATAGTACCCGCCCGGAAATTGACGCCGATTTAAACTCAAAATGGCCATAACTCTTGGTTTTTTAGAACGACTTTAACTTTTTTCATGAAATAGTTACAAATCTTTAATGATCATGAACATAAGAGAGAGAAAATTGAATTTGTGCTGCCAGTTTTAAAATGCATCTTTTGAAGTTGGTAATCCGCTGAGGTTCGTACAATTTGAGCACTTCAACTGCTACAATAAAGTCATTGAGCTGAAAAAGCTGGACATCAATTAGTTAAGTAGGTTATCTGTATTTCAATTGAACTGACATAATACCAGAGCATATACCCAACAGAAGAGTATATCACATTATATTGTCAATACCAGAGAATTCTGTGACATCATCCCCCCCCTATTATTACTGATGTATCTGATTATTCAGCATTGTGGTCCAAGGTGTTTTCTACATCTACAAATTCACTGGCATTGCCAAATCTATAAAATAATAGCAATAATGTACCCCACTCAATAATGTTCTCAGCTATGCCTTGTACATTATATCATGCAAAGTTTGCTTTCGTCCATTATGAGTCAGGAGGGGTTACATTTACTAGATAAGTAACCATTTGAGTATACCTGGTGAAATATACTGTGTGCCCTCTGCATGCTTAAATACAACAGCATACATGTTACTCTAGATGGTGCGCCCTCTACAGGCTAACATGAGATTGTCAACATTATCCATGCAGCATTCCTTATTCCAAGATCAAGTACATGTATCGTGTAGAGAGTCATCTTGTTGTCAAATGACTATTAGATCATGACTGATAAAAAATAATATTCACTTTTGTAAAGCAAATGATTTCTGAATAACTTATGGTAGTATTCACTTGAGTACTGAATGTTTCACAACAAACAGCAAACCAGAGCTACTTTATAGAGAAAATAGAATATTGCACACCTTGGGACTTGACAAAAAAATTTTTGTACTGATTTGGTATTAACTTTGGGTGGACACATGCAAAGTCTTAGGTTTTAAACCAGGGGATCTTAGGCTTGGGTCACCTCTCTGTTTTTGGACAACTCAAGACATCAAGTAGATCAGTTACACTTTAACACTTGACAATTTTTCCATTCTTCCTTTGAATCCACTATTTGCAAAGTAGCACATAACCACTCATTACAGTTGTCTGGCTGCAAACCAGTACATCAAACTAAAACCCTATGCCTCTCACATTCAATTTATGAACTCAATCCATTAACAAATGTCTTATTTGTGTTATATAAACACGCTGCATGTACCAGACATCTTCTGGAAAGATGTATACAGTAACACTTGAGGAAAACTTACTAGAAGCCATACAACAAAACAGCATAAACCTGAGGGTACATTTGATATGTAGGGCACCCTAATATTTCTACTATAATCCTACGAGTACGTCTCTGTTGATTTCAGGAAGAATTCACCTTGGGGACAGATATTCAGACTCTAGGTTTTTTTTTTCAATGATTTTCTGTTCAACTACTTGGGGGAGTTCAGTTTAAAGCTCTTGGAGTAAGAAAAATCAAAAACACAGGATGGTAGCCATTTTGAATTTCAAATATCCATAAATTTTATCGTTTGTTTCTCTTTGCACACTGACCCTTGATTTCTACCGTATTGTTGATTTGGTAAGAGAATGGTTGAAAGTTTGTTTGAGGAAAATTTGAGCGAAAGTTGAAGTCTTTCACATTTAGAGCACATATTACCTTAACCCTTTGAACCAAGCTCAGACATAAATGTCCGATGACGTCATAGAGTACCAGGGGGTCAGGGTGCAAAGGGTTAATGAAGGATACCCGATGAAGAGCAGAATCCTACGGTTTGCTAAGTGATAATCACCATATTCTAGAGGTGAGCTAGGGGGGATGATGGGATTTACGTGATAAACTAAACGCTTCTAGGAAAAGAGGAAGTGCCCATAGTTACCATGCCAACAGCTTCCAAGCTCTTTTTTACCTGGTGAAGTAGAGTGGACATGATGAAGGGATGAATGGTTGCTATTGACGACAGCAGGTCACGCCCGACTTTGCAACAGAACTGTCTGGTGTGTGAACTAACATATGCTAGCTGAAAGACAACACGTACATGTAAGTTGGCGATTGTGAAAAAAGTCTCTACACTCTGTGATGCAATACCGGTATTTGTGTTAGCCCCTTTCACCACCATGGTTTGGTCCAAACCCATTGTTATCAATGCTGATTGTGGACCTGTATATTGGGATTCGGGGTGAACAGGTTAAACTACTCTGAGGTTGTAATGAAAATACTGCAAAGTATTCATGAGGACATTAGCACATGTATAAGTGCAACAGGATACTCAACAGAGAGCAATGTGTACTACTAGCGTCTCATTGCAAACTCTGCAGTGTTTTTCTATTATAACACAACTTACATTCGGGACTGTGACGCCAAACAGAATTTCTGCTCGACATTTGAGGCATTTCAACTGTAACTTTGAACATGTAGGGTAAGTGCATATCTACATGTGTTAAAGTCCCCTTGTAAAGCCATAGCTTTCAAAGCATACTATCATCTCATAAAAATTTAATAGTAATCCTAGGGGCAATTTTAGTCCTATGGAAATGCCATACAATTCCTACAGGAGATCTTTGCAAGGGTTATGACACTGATGATTGTACAAGGTTTACATTACGCAAGTAAATATCTTTCCATGTTACATGTACCTCATAAACTTCCAGTGTAATAGTTTCTATGAAGTCTTTCTCTGTGGTTGGACGTGACCTGGCCATGAACGCAAAACTTGTCAGCAGATAGATCACCTCTGATGTCGGCATTGAAGTCAGCTTCTCTTCAAATCCGATTCTGTTGTCAATATCTGTAAGAGGGCCAGTGTGAGAGAGTGTGAATACCCTGAAGCAGCAATTGGAATTAAGCAGAATCTGGAGGCGACAAAGAAAATGTTGCATTGCTCTTCCAAATCTGTATGCAAAGTGTGCTATTCAATAAGACTATAAATGTATCTTCATAAAATATAAAACTCAACTGACTAAAAGTACTCTTTCTAATGAGGCTTTAAACATCATGCCAGTCTGAATTCACATGCTATCGTCAGACACAAGGTCAACAGGGGTCAGGGTTCAAAGGTTAGCCTGTACCTTCATCACTGGAATGCCAGTGATAGTCAAAATGGGTGCATTTGCTTTTGAAATATTGAGATTACACTCAACATCGGAAGATGTTTTATAGCGTCGATTTGATGTCTTGGGGCAACACTTGTGTTAAGGTAGCGGTAAAGGCTATTTTTGCACCAATTCTTTTCTCAGAGTTAATGTCAAGTTTCAAGTGTTAGAATCAAGATATTTAGTTCAAATTTTCAGGATAACTCCCTTAGTTAATACTTTCTCCAAAGAATATAAAAATTGTATATTCGTAGCCATGATTTTGAAATATGACACCAATCAATATTAAAATTTAATTTTTCATATTTTTTTACATCTTCGAATTTAATAATAAATTAATATTACCAAATTAGTTATAAATATGTTGACACTATTAATTGTAAGATTTGTACGGCAGGATTTGTAAATAAAATTTGTTTTTATGATTTTACATGGGTTTACATATCAAAAAATTATTAAAAATTCTTTCAAATTTCAAAATGTGATTTTTCAAAAAGTACTTCAAATACAGGAAAATTGTGCCGTACAAATCTTATCTGTAACCTTGTTAATAGGCTGTAAAAATTCCATGTCCATATCTCATTTCAAAGGTTGGATTTAATTGGTATAAAATTATGTAGGAAAACTGTTATTCTGTCAAAATTGTTGAAAACAAGCCATATTTGCACCCCTCTTTTGAAGTCAAAGAGCAGTCTTTTTGGTTAATCTCACTTTTGACACCTCTTTGACACTCAAAGAATCTAAAAATGCATTTATAATAGCAGTCACGCATTCTGAATGCAAGCACTGCCTTGTCAAACTTTCCTAAAAAACAGTAAAAAATGACTTTCCCTTTTCAAACATTTTTTTAAAAGCTAGGGGACCTCTACCATAGTTAATACACTAAGGACTCCCCAGCTTCCTCTTATTTGGTCAGTTTTTCAGAAGTTTCAATTGGCGATAACTCTGCAATGCTTATGACCCCAAATGTCTAGTTTTTTTTATTCCACAGAGAATGTTGACTACTTTCATGTTTTAATAGTTTTATTGAAGTTTATAACTGACGCTCTAGCCTTTACCGCTACCTTAAGGTAGTCCCCGGTTTGAAAATGAAAGACTTAAAACTTTTGCCCAAACTTTCCTCAAGCAAACTTTAAACCATTCTCTTTCAAAATCAAGAATGAAAATCCATCATGGGGGTCACTGTTCAAATTGAGGTACTCAAGAAACAAATTACCCACCATTACGGATAATTTGAATTCAAAATGGCCGCCATCCCTGAGTTATATTTATCTATAGGGAAAATAAAATTCCAGATTTTCACCAGCTTTAAACTAAACCACTGAAAATTTTATTTGCCCTAGTAACTTTACAATGAGACCCACACATGGTGAGTCAATAGAATGTTTTAAAAGTATGTGAGTACAAATATCTGTCGCCAAGCACATTCTACCTTTAACAAGATTACATTTGGCAAGGAGATGATTCACTGTATTCAATGTGATGTGTGAATTACACAGAATAGATATTTGCATCACAAAAGGACAATTACCTCGGACCATGTACAGGTATTCTTTGGCTGTGAGATTCCTATCAACAATTTCTTCTTCTGATACAGTTCCTTGGTGTAACATCCACAGCAGGTGCCACATCATGTGGGAAGACACTGATTTATATGGCATATCAGTCATGAATTGCCATGCACCATGTCTATGGAAAGAAGTCAAATGGGGAAATATATATAGTGCCACATAATGTGGGAAGGTTGTGACTGACACAGCATTTCAGTCAATTGAATTACCAAGAACCATATCTGTACAGGGAAGCCATGTGGGTATGGTATGCATGGTATATGTGGTGCCACATCATGTGGGAAATAATTGCCAACTACTTGTACACAGAGATATCACTGTAGTACGCCACAAAATGTGGGAATACAGTGATTTATAGGGTACATAACTTATCATCTACCAAGCATCATGGCTGTGCTAAGCCCTGAGAAAACCGCAGCAAAATCATTCTAAGCGAGGGAACATTATCCCTCCAGAGTCTATGTAAACATCATATCCCTGTGTTTTAATTCATCAAAGTCGATGAATCATCCCCTTTCCTGCAAGGGACTTTTCCACATTACATAGTATGAAACTATTTAAACACGTATGGCCACCTGAAGGACATTGCCAAGATTTCTACATTGACTTTAAGAGTTCAGGCATCAAGTTAGCTGTTGGCTAGTAAACTCACGAAAAAATACTTTATAAATAATAAAAATTGCAAAAAAAATATGCATGCATTATACTACAAGTTGATGGTAAAGAAAAGTAAACGACCGGTAGCTGTAACTTTTGATTATTTTTTCTCTATTTTTGTTTTCAGTGTCAACTATAGTTATTCCTTCTGCTCCCCAAGGCATTTTGAAACACCTCTTATGTAGTTTGTCAACACAGCATCTACTCTACATGTAGAATGCACTGTTATTGTTTACATTTGAATTCTAGTCTGGACCAGAATTCACTTGTCAACAATAACAATGCAGTCTGCACATGTACAGGTTGAGTTGACAAGCTGAATACTGTGTACAACATGTTTTGAGGAATAGAACAAGAAACTATAGTTGACATTAAATACAAAAATATTGAAAGAAGTAATAAAAAGTCGCAGCTACTTGCCCTGTAGAAACATTATAATTACAATATTTACATATGGATAAACAGGAAAGTGTTGGGGAGAAGCTAATAAGGTTTCAATCAAATACAAAACAACTAAAAATACAAGCTCACTGAATTTTTTTTCCAGCTTGGCTGGGATTAACCAACTACAGAAATAGGGGTGAGGGGTATGGAGTGGGCGTAGGCAAAGCCTAGAAACAAACAAAGGCTGTAATAAAAACATACCTTCTGGTGGAAGTAGGCATCGCCATTGTTAAAAGAATAATCAGAGAAGAAGAAAGGTGATTGTAAAATATGGTTTCTGACTCGGGTACTGTAGAATGGTTTCTGACTCAAGGTAGTATGGTTTCTGACTTAAGGTAGTATGGTTTCTGACTTAAGGTTGTATGCGCCTCGAAAGTGAAAGCCTTGAACTTTTGTTCAAACTGTCCTCTTTCAAAGTCACAACAGAAAATCAGGGTCACAATACAAATTTTGGTACAATGAAAACAAATTATCCATGATATACCGATATTTGAAATTCAAAATGGCTGCCATCTTTGAGTAAATTATGTGGAGAAAAATAAAATTTTATTGATTTTCAAAAGAAAAGATGGTGAAAATTTTTCTTACACAAAGAGCTCTAAAATGAGCCCCATAAGTGGCTGATCAGAAAAGAATTGTAAATATTTGAGAGTCCGATTACTATATCAGAGGCGCATTCTACTTTAAAGCAACTTGTGTTGTAACTTAGAAAAAATGCACAACATTTAATCGTAAATTGTGTTTCTCCTTTTATGTAGATGAACACTTTATGCTTCCAGACACAATTTGCACAAACTGATGCGACCTTGACATGGTACAGAGGGAAGCAATTAATTTAACGGCCCTTTATAGGTAGTTCTTTTCAAGAGACTCAATACCCTCTTCAAGCTAATTATCAATTCAACAAGTATTTTAAAACTTGGAATCAATCATGATGACTTATGAAATCACCTAAGAGCTTGATTAGTCTCCCTTAGCCAATCAAAAATAAGCATTTTAAACTTGTGACCAATCACCATGACTGTTACAAAAGTTCATACTTTGAAAGTTTACACTACCTTTGATCGGAAAGAATACACTGGACAGCTCTGAGGAAGAAATGATCAAATTCCACCTGTAGTCTTTTAATGGAATGTTGTTTGTTGTGCGGCTCCATTAAAGGTATGGCATCAATACTATCTTTCATAGACTCCAGCCGCCATATTTTGTAATTCTCCCAGTGATCTGCTATGTATTGCACTGTGTGTCTGGTAAAAAAATATACTGATTTTTATTAACAACAAAAAAAAAAAATCTTATTTTCTGGCTAAAAACAAGGACGATGCCACTGGTGATTTGTCATTCATAAAGTTGTATTAATCTGAAATATCATGAGTCTCAGACAAATTGTACAAGAAATTAGTGCTGAAATGGCTGATGGGATGTGAAATCATTAGCACAAAATTTATTTTATTGTCAAGTTTTAAAATTGAGAGCTCTTTCATTTTGTACGATGAAAACAATGACCATTTTTCCGATGACATTTCCCTTAATCCCTACATGACCCTGGTGCAATGAAAGTAATTATATCATACCAGTATATTGATTCGCAATATATCATTGTTGGCACATGCATGAGCTTTTGGCAAGAGCAAAAATCCTTTTTCGACGTTCCATACCAGAATTTCAATATACTGTTACGATATAATAGCAATAAATCACACCCAGCGATAGTATACCACTCGGGTTTGACCAGTTCACTTCATATGTCTATGTACTCGCTACCACTCAGGCATAAATGTGGTGAACTGGTCAAAATCTCGTGGTCTACCGTCACTGGATGTGCTTTATAGTGAAAGTCAAAGGTCGTGATGGGTCAAAGGTTAGGGTCAAAGTTGAAGAGGAATTACACATGCTGTTTAGATTCATACCAGTACTCACCTAATAAGTCTTCCAATTCTCTTCACAAACTGACGATATCGGCTTCTGTTGAAGGTTTTGAAGCCTTTTCCGAGTAACTGAACCAGATTTGTGCCAAAAGCTATCAATTTCATGATACTGAAGCTTGTCACACGATGGATATCATACGGCTTCTCAGCTGAAGTATGACAGACAACATGTTGGTTTTAGAGAATTCATGAGATATAAGCTATCGAGTTCATGAGGGGATTGGCCGGCACAAACCATGTAGGTAGACTAATCCCCTGAGAGCGGAAAAATTCCGCATTACCAAATTAACGGCTTATGACTCCCCAGAGAGTAAATAAACTACCGATCAAGTAGAACAAAAGATCACAATGTTTATGAATATGAAATCACCCGTGATATTTGTAGAGCAATCACCGATTGACAGTCAGTTCACACCTCAAGTAAGGTATCTTTTCATATGGAAATGATTTCGAACCTACAACGTTTGTGCCGGGGAATCTTGGCATGTTTGTTTGACAAATTACATTTCACACAGTCAACTTGCAATTTTGAAACATTCTCACAGGAGAAATATTAATTTTAAAAGCAAATTATTACTAAATTCGACAGTATTGTCATTTAACTGCCATGAAAAAACTACACCTACACACTGATGAAGGCGTGAGGTTAAAGGTCATTGAGTTTAAAGGTCACAAAAATAAGAATTATAGGTCATATTACCTGAGTCATCGATGAGAAGTATGTGTTTAAACATGGCACTGAATGGAAACTGATCCAGCAAAGAAACCAAGTCATTCTCATGTAGCAACATCCAACTGGTGTTGGGGTCTTCATCCTGACAAGGGGGTGAAAATACAACCAGAAATGACCAAATGTCAACATACCGGTAGTACATACCGGTAGGTATCTACAATTGCTGATCTACTTAAAGATGAACTAGCTTTACATAAATTGTGTTGTAATTTTCATAAATGAAACAATACTAAAAAGGCAAAAGAGTTATGTTTGTTTGTGAATTAAAATTTTCTCAATATTGGAAGACAGATCAATAATCTAATCATTTTATTTTACAAATTGATTGTTGATCACAATGGCAGTTAGATTATGGTTTTCAAGAAGTTTATTTTGTGACGATGACTGGTAACAAGCTATCACAAACTCACTTTCTGCTGAAACACTACTACTACCACTGCTGAAACACACTGTATGTTAAGTTTGTACAAGCTTTCCACCAAAAGCAAGGTTCATTACATATCGGCGGTTGCTATACACACAACGTACTGATCACACAATTTACTGTGATCTCTTCTGTAGCAACGATGAATTTGCGATAACTTTTCTATGCACAAATAATGGTCTGAACCTAGACGTGTCCCTTTCAACAGAATGGTTTGGTCTAAATCTATTAAAATCAATAGGTTAAACCTGGAATTTGAATGGATTATGGTACATTAAACCCATGTGAGTAAACGTGCATGGAAATACATGTATTTTTGTACAAGCTTTTACACATGGGCTTGTTTGTACCGCCATCACGTGATCTTTAGGTGTACTGAGTTTTTATAACTCATAGCATCCTTTTTATTCCGGAGTACCAGTAGGACCATTGTGAGTGTGCAACAGGGGGATGAATGATTAAAAGTAGTATGCGCCTCAAAAGTGAAAGACTTAAAGTTTTGCTCTAACTTTCCTCAAGAAATCTTTCAACCATTCTCTTTCAAAATCAAGAATAAATACTGGGGCCACTGTACAAATTTTGGTACAAGAGAGACATATTACCCAAGATTTACAGATATTCAAAATGGCCACCATCCCTGTGTTAGCTCTATGGAGAAAAATGCAATTTTCGATTTTGAAAAAACTAAGACGGTGTAAGTTTTTCTTACTCAAAGTTTCAAAGTGAGGACCTCACAAGTGGTAGATTAGAAAGGAATTGGAAAAGTTTGAGAGTCTGAATATCTGTCCCTGAAGCGCATTCTACCTTAACCCTTTAACCACCATGGTTTAGCCCAAACCCATTGTTATCAATGGTGATTGTGGACCTGTTTACAGGGAAATGGGATGAACAGGTTAAAGCCAAGAACTTCTAACACTCACTAGAAGAGGTGGGGTGAAAGGTGAGACAAGGTTTATCATACCTCCTCTCCATCTTCATCCACTAGGGTCCAAGTAAATCCCTTCTCATCGTCAAGGGCATCAGGTTCCGGGGTCAAGGTCACTTTCAGCTTTGCCAAGAAGTCCTCCCGCCCTCTGTATCCATGAAAAAACAAAGTAGTGATAATTATCAGGTATTTTAGCTGGTAAAATGATGCCAGAAATACAGTTGATAATGAGGTTAACAATTTCACACTGCATCAAGCCATAATAAATAAATACTATTGTGTGTGTGTGATTATAATATTTCACCATGCGAGCTGAACACTTAGCTACAACACAGGACATGTACCTATTCAGTGCAAAATCACATGGTCCTTTGTAAGCACATGTCATCTGACAATGAATATGTTATATTTGTCCATAGAGTTAACACAGATATGGCAGCCATTTTGTATTTCAAATGTCGGTAAATCTTGGGTAATTTGTTTCTCTAGTACCGACATTTGCACGGTGACCCCTGATTTTCATTTTTATTTTCAAAAGAGAATGGTTGAAATATTCCTTAAGGAAAGTTTGAGGAAAAGTTTAAGTCTTTCTCTTTCGAGGTGCACACTACCTGAAAAACGAAAAGTTTTCAGGAAAAAAAAAATATAACTACGGACACCGGCCCTTCAAAACAATACTTACTTGACAGGCAGCATTAGACAAGCTAACATACACATGAAGTGATCTAGTAATGGATCTCCCCAGTCGTGGCGACCTCTACTGGCGCCAACCAGTGATGAAGGCAAAACTAGCTGGACGAATGGCGTCGCCCATTTGGAGATACCAGCTGGACACCGTATGATGTGATTCATGAGGAAGACGTGGTCCTCAAGGCTTGCGACCCTCAGAAGAGACGCAACCTGAAAATGCAAAATTTAACGAGAAATTCCAAAGTTACATACTGTACCGGTAGTCCTGACTTCAATTGGATTTTGTTGATCAATATAGCATTCTAGATTTGCAGCAGCTGACCATCATGTGGACAGATTTTGTCAGTTTTGGTCTGTTTTCAACAGATTTATGGTTAGATCCATTGACAACAGAGTAGACTGAAAGACCTGTCACTCGTAAAGAGCAACCTCGAGCCACAGATCTTTCGGTCCAACAGCAGTGGGACAACAGGCATATCTGCAGAACCTTTTAAGGACGAACATTGCCATTTTCAGCATTATTTCAAAAAGGCCTGTCATGAATTTTGAATGTATTTCTTTTAACAATGTCATGATAAACAGAAAATCTATTATTGTTATAAATAAGAAAATAAATAACAGTTTTTGACACACATTCAAATTTGGTAAATTTTTATTTTAATATGCACCTTATCAGGGTCCATTTAAACATGAATGAACAGAGACATTCAGAGATACGCTGGTTTCTATTGCTCATAGTGTTGCATTTAGTCAGTGTTAGTTTTGGCTTTTTTGTGTAATATACGTGCTGTTTTCAGCTATTTTCTTCATACAGGTAGCATGTATCTAGTCAATAGCTGAGATATCATTTGAATAAATCTTCATACTATATTGCTGCCGGTCTGTGATGGCCTGATTGGCTGGCTTCCATTCACAGCTTTAACTCTATTTGCATACATGAACAAGCATTATATTCAAGCTA
This sequence comes from Ptychodera flava, assembly GCA_001465055.1. Lineage (NCBI taxonomy): Eukaryota > Metazoa > Hemichordata > Enteropneusta > Ptychoderidae > Ptychodera > Ptychodera flava. The sequence goes on from LD362536.1 coordinate 53,995, forward strand.
TGTCAATACCAGTGAATTTTGTGACATCATCATCCAAGATTATTACTGATCTGGTAATGTAAACAATTATCAAGCACTATGGCCCAAGATGTTTTCTACGTCTAGAAATTCACTGGCCTTGTCAAAACTATTAAATAATAGCAATAACGTAACGTATAGCTGTGGAAACGCAGCTATCTGTTGGCGGGGTAGCGTGCGTTGCTATGTGGGTCATCAAAAGGTCAACCCCGCCAAGGATAGCTGCGGGCCAACTAGCGGCGAAAATGGGTCCATTACGATGACACCACTTCTGTCAGAACTTTGAACAGCAAAATAAACCAAAATGAGCGTAATTCAATAAAATGACCTATACCTGCCTGAACTCTGATTATTGCTCATTCCCTAACTCCTTTTGTAAACAAAATCTCTGGTTCGTTTATGCATTTCGGCTGATTTTCCAAGGAGTACTCAAGATTTTTACTCTGACCGGCTGTTACGCTACTCACGTTTGAACGCGCGACGTTCTTATTAGCATATCAATAGAAGTCAATGTACGCTCCTGGAGTGAAAATCTTGAGTACAGCAGACCTTACCAATCTCTTTGTCCACTGTTGCAACATTGTAATAAACTCCTCATCTCTGACTGGTCTTCTGTAGAATGTAAACAACACACTGATACACTGCTTCAGAGTCTGTACATCACTGACAGCGCTGGACACACCATGATTGGAGGCATGAGCTAACAAACAAACAAACACAAAAAGAACCAATCAGATTTTGTTTCTATTTATGCAGGAATGCAAGCTAGAATCACGTATAGCAAGGATGAGCTTGTGGCTACAGAAATATGACTTCCTCAGTACACAGGAAAGTTTAAAAATTTAGTTTACAAGATATTAAACATAATATTATATAGGGCTCAGCCCTTGGTGTCGCGCCAGGGGTTATTAAAGATTGGCAATGTTATTTGTATTGATTCATGATAAACTGTAATTGTTACTTCATAAACGTTTATATGACAACTACCGGTATGCCCAGTTTCCCTCTGATGAAAGCAGTTCACGTACGTACACGACGTCAAACCCTGCAGCAGGGCAGGTATAGATTTTCTGTAGCGTGTAAAAAATTTGGACAAAAATTGGCAATTTTTACAATGATAACAGCCTATTGCGTTAAACAAGGGACGTATTATGCAATCATTATCATTGCAATGGTAACCGCACTGCCCAACTTCCACTTGCAAGCTGAAAACTACACGGAAACTATAGCGTTCCGTCTAAAAACTGGCTAATTATTGACACATGGGGCGCTCTTCTATAATTCAATCCCAGCATTCTTTGCGTATGCCCCCGTTCATATGCACGACAGTTTACTCCCTTTATATTAACGATATTTTGTATCAGCGACAAGGTGCATAATAACATTTACTGGCTAATAAAAGAGGTATATTTTATAAAAGGCATGTTATATCATAGTAATTTGTTTCGTATTTGTTAATTTACGAGTACTCAAAAAAAAAAACATGGCGGCGCCCATTACTCGCATAGTATATTATGAATAAGCGCATGCGTAGTCAGTAAGCCGCTGGCGCGACTATTAATTTTCATATAAGTGAACATATTAAATATAAAAATTTAATTAATCTTTACTACACATGGAGTTTATAACACTTAAAAGAGCAAAAATGTGTATTGCTCGACAAACTGTACGGCGACAAAGAGACATTTTAAAACATACTTTTAGCCTTTACCAATTGTTGGTGCAAAGGGAATGAGATGTGATAGTTCTAATATCTATGGCAAATTTTTAACAAATCTCTCTTACCCTTTCAGTCACAAATTAGATTATAACCAACAAATATTACAACTCTCTGAGAAACATGTTCAAATTTGATGTGTTTATGAGG